>CAXKVX010003877.1:0-22068 GCA_964058865.1 Eleocharis quinqueflora
GTGCATTCTTTATCTTTAGTGTGATTTTTATTTAATCATACGAAAAAGATTCTCTGAAGTACTATCCCTTTTTCATTCTTTAACAACTTTTTATATAATTTTGTATTTTGTACCGGATTATTAGACACCATCAATCATTAACCAGCTGCAATCTTAAACCGTGTGCTTAATTATAATAAATCGAGGGATTGGTTGTTGGTCACATGGAATGATCTTTCCACCAACAATGATGAAACTTGTAATATGGGTTAGGTGGATTTACCAATATCATAAGAAATTTAGTACATTTTTCTAGAAAAAGTTGCAATTTTATGTATAAATTAAATAAAATATGGTTGGTGAACAAAATTGTTAGAGAAATATTATAATTAAAGACAGAAAAGTTTTACTTGAAATAAGAATTTAAAACGTATAACTAAATGTTGCCCTTGTTCAAGTAAAATATTGTTGGATTTAGACACGTTTAAATATTGTCACAATTATTACAAATAAACATCTAAATCATTCACCAAATTCAGTACAATGTTTAAAACGTTAATAAGGCAAAACAGTAAATAATTGACCAAATTTAGAGTTTAGATTCCAAAACTTTTGAAAACATAAATGAATTAAATTATAATTGTATTGGACCGATTATAATTGATTCAATTTAGTCTTGTATTAATTTGAAACTAAATTAAACTTAAAATTAACGCAAAACAGTAAATACTAGCTGGAGTTTAATTTGGAACCAAAGCACATTGTCACCTATATAAGAGACCTTAGTTATTCACTTATTTGTAAGAAATCATCTTCTGTTTAGTGGAATTTTCAATATGTTAAGATTTTTGAAAATTCTGTGTATTGCATGTTAAGAATTTCGAGAATTTTGTATTTTTCTACCTAGCATGTTACTTGTTTTCGCTTTATTTCTATTCCACTAAACCATTTGTTGCTGTTCATCCTCGCGGAGTTATAATTTGGGACCAAGATTGCGTCAAGTGGTATCAGAGAAAGTTTGACAACCACATTCGTGTTTGTGTGGAGTTGCATCTTCGACAACTGCCAATATCATCCACCACAATTTCCTTGCATGAAGTTGTATCTCCGACAACCGCCAATCCTCAAACAATTCACTTTTTTCACATCAATGATCGATCCAAGCATCATTGCCCTCTTGAGCAAATGCAAAAGAACATTGAAGCTAGACTCCAGCGCATGGAATACAACCATCGTCAAGAAACCGCACTACACATACAACTTATTGATATTATCAGGAGACAAGTAAATATGTGTACCAGTCAAGACCGAAGCAATCCTCCCATTCCTGATCGGTTTCAAAATTGGTCTAATGGTCTTCGAGTAGAAAGACCTTCCTCTTCGAGAAATCTCAAACCCGAGGAAAAACTGTTGGATTAAACTCATCTCTTGTTTGACAATTTGCAAAACACATAAAGTACTAACCTTGCACATTAAGTTTTGGTGAAGATGCTGATAATACTTCTAGTATTAATCCTAGGACCACTAGAGAGAACCGGAAACTTGAGCGAAAGCCTAACCTTGTTCCATGCCTTGATAATACTTCTAGTATTAATCCTAGGACCACTAGAGAGAACCGGAAACTTGAGCGGAAGCCTAACCTTGTTCCATGCCTTGAAATTCTCAGAATTGACGCTTTTCTGTATCCGGACAGCGGTGCGGCCCTTCTCTTCTTGCTCCTCTTGTGTTCTCTTCTCCACTCTTCGGTGTGGCAGCGGGGTCTTCCAAAAGAGCAAGTCACGGTCGCCGGTTCCCTTTTTCCCTTACGCGGCAACTCCTTGTAAAACCCGATGGAGAGGCTCTACAACGATCTCTCCTATTCCTTAATCTTTTCTCTAATTACTTAGAGTAATTTTTCTGTAAATTTTCTGTTGAGAGAGAGAGGATGACTTGTCTTTGGGGACCAGGTGCCTTTTAGAAAATGTGCATGGTAATTTTGCAATTCAGTCCATCAATAAATTGCTAATTACCAACTATGATTTCTGCACATTAAAGAGTCCTTTCCTATAACACTTTATATCCATATGTAAATATACTTTATTGATCACTTGATTATGGATATTAATGACATATAATTAATATATAATTGTATAACACGTAAGTCCATAAACTTGTCGTTTCATATGGCGTCCCATATGGCACGTACGATTATAAAATCCAACAATCTCCCACTTGGACTATGTGTGTAACCTTTAATTATATATTAACAAAGCTCTTTCCCTTTTGTCACTTTAAGTGTCAAACAATTCCGTCCATCAGCGATATCAACAAGAGACTTAAGCAGCACTTCGTCACATTTATGAGTGACTAGACCGACATAAATCATGATGCTAATACAACTGAATGACATGAATCATGAAATGGATGTGCAGTGTGGAAATCACACGAAATGTGATCTACGTGTCTGTTTTCAACTTGGTCCTCTGCCTTTTGAGATCAACCGAATCCAGAATAAAACCTTAACTGAATAATATACATGCACAATATAACTTTAAAACTTTAGCCTTTAACTTTAACTTTAGAGTGCATTATATTATATAAACAAATGTTTGTAAATACATACAATCTTTCAAGCACTACAACAAACTTATCAGACTCCCACTAAAACTGAACATCATCCGCTGAAATTACACCCATACGAGCAACATGCCCATGGAAAACTTTAGGAATCAAACCCTTAGTCAGCGGGTCAGCTATCATGAAATCTGTACCAATGTGCTCAATACTGATCAGACCATTCTGGACTCTTTCTTTAACAGCCAGGAACTTAATGTCAATGTGCTTCAACTTGGTTGAGCTCCTGTTGTTATTTGAATACAGCACCGCAGAGTTATTGTCACAATACATCTTCAATGGTGACTGGATAGTCTCCATTACCCGCAGCCCCGTGACAAAGTTGCGTAGCCATATCGCTTGATTTGATGCTTGATAACAAGATACAAATTCTGCTTCCATGGTAGAAGTTGCAACCAATGACTCCTTTGCACTTTTCCATGAAACAGCTCCTCCGGCCAACATAAAAATGTAACCAGTAGTGGACTTCTTGCTATCTTGACATCCCGCAAAATCGGAGTCAGTGTAACCAACGATCTCAAGCCTGTCTGACCTCCGATACGTCAACATGTGATGCTTCGTTCTTTGTAAGTACCGCAATACCCTCTTGGCTGCTTTCCAGTGATCCAATCCAGGATTACTTAGGTACCTGCCTAGCATTCTAGTAATGTACGCAATGTCCGGTCGCGTACATACTTGAGCGTACATAATACTCCCAACTGCTGAAGCATAGGGAATATTTTGCATTTCTGACTTTTCAAGTTCTGTCCTTGGGCACTGATTGAGACTAAACTTGTCTCCTTTTTCCACTGGAGTATCAGCTGGTTTGCAATGTTCCATGCCATATCGCTTAAGTACCTTATCGATATAACCTTCTTGTGAAAGGCCTAAGATACCTTGAGAACGATCTCGATGTATCTTTAATCCTAACACATAAGACGCTTCGCCAAGATCTTTCATCTCAAAGAATCTATATAGAAATTTCTTGGTTTCACGCAACATGTTCATATCGTTTGTTGCAAGCAATAGGTCATCAACATACAAAACCAGAAACATAACTTTACTCCCACTGAACTTGTGATATATACATTCGTCAATTTGATTTGCCTCAAAATCGAATGAGACAATAACCTGTGCGAATTTAAAATACCACTGCCGAGACGCTTGCTTAAGTCCATAAATGGATTTCTTTAATTGACAAACCATACTCTTTGGATCATCCGTCTCAAAATGAGGCGGTTGAACCATATAAATGGTTTCATCAAGTTCACCGTTTAAGAAAGCGGTCTTTACATCCATTTGATGCAACTCAAGGTCCAAGTGTGCTACTAAAGCCATGATGATCCTAAAAGAATCTTTCGTCGACACAGGTGATAAAGTTTCTTTATAGTCTATGCCCTCCTTTTGGGTAAAACCCTTAGCAACAAGTCGTGCTTTGTACCGTTCCACATTACCATTCAAATCCCGTTTGGTTTTAAATATCCATTTACAACCAACAGCTTTCGCACCCTTAGGTAATGGAACAATATCCCAAACCTTATTGTCATACATATACTTTATTTCATCATTCATAGCTTCAATCCACTTTTCTGAATTTTGACAATTGATTGCTTGATGGATATTTTCAGGATCTTCTTCCATCATACCAATGTCAAATTCATGCTCTTGAAGATATACTACATAATCATTTGATGTAGCATTTCTTCTTACACGAGTGGACTTCCTTAATGGCACAAGTTCTTGAGGTATTGAAGGTTCCTCAATTGCATCATCCTGTATTTGCACATCCTTATCGTTATGCACAATTTCTTGTACAGCTCGTATGTCATCCTCTTCGGTTTGTATAGTTTCCTGTACAACCCGAGTAGGACTACCTATGTGCAATAATGAATCATCAGATGTATTTGAACCTTGTGCAATCTCACCGACCACTGGTTCGATTTGCATCTCCGTATCATCTGATTGATCATCATCTAAATTAATAGACTGATGCATATTATTCTCCCCTGGAATCGAAATATCCTCAAAGAACTTAACTGTATTCGTCTCGAATATAGTTCTATTAGTAGGATTATAAAACTTGTACCCCCGTGACCTTTCTGCATAGTCAACAAAATAACAGCTAACTGTCATTTCGTCCAGTTTCTTTTCATTTGGCCTATAAGGCCTAGCCTCAGCTGGACTACCCCATATCTTGAAATGTTGTAAACTAGGTTTACGCCCAGTCCACAACTCATATGGAGTTTTAATAGCTGCCTTAGTTGGTACACGATTGAGAATGTAAGCTGCGGATTTAAGCGCTTCACCCCAGAGGAACAATGGTAAAGTAGTGTGACTAAGCATACTACGCACCATTTCCATTAATGTACGATTGCGCCTTTCTGCAACCCCGTTCATGGAAGGCGAACCTGGCATGGTATATTGTGGCACAATCCCATTTTCCTCTAGGAACTTGGCAAACGGCCCTGGACATTGTTCACCCGAACCGTCATATCGACCGTAGTATTCACCTCCACGATCCGATTTGACTTGTTTAATCCTTTTATTGAGTTGCAACTCAACCTCAGCCTTGAAGGATTTGAACATGTCCAAAGCTTGCGCTTTCTCTTTAATTAAATATATGTAGCCATAACGTGTATAATCATCAATGAAACTAATAAAATAAGTGTGTCCATTTCTGGTAGCCGTATGAAATGGTCCACAAATATCCATGTGAATTAGTTCCAATGCATCTGTTGCACGTCTAGCTTCATATTTTCGGACTTTCGTTTGTTTTCCTTTAGCACATTGTATGCACGGATCAAAATCTGACATGTCTAAAGAATCAAGAATTTCATTTTTGACAAGACGTTCCAATCTCTTGAGAGAAATATGACCTAGTCGTCTATGCCATAAAGCACTTGAATTCTTGTGAGTTAATTTCTGTTTAACATTCCGAGTACTAGTATGCAAGGATTCATTAGTCGAAGCAACAACCCTTAAAGCATAAAGCTTATCATATTCAGACATTTTTCCAAATCCAACTAATTTAGATTCATGAAACAACCTGAAATTTCTGTTTTCAAACATGCAAGAAAAACCATTCTTGTCCAAACTAGAAACAGAAATTAAGTTCTGCCTAAACGACGGTACTACAAATGTCTCATACAAATCCAAATAAAAACCAGAATTTAGTAAAAGCTTAAAATGTCCAATAGCTTCAACTTCCGCCATATTGCCATCCCCTGAGTATATGTATTTTTCTACATCACTTGGCCTTCGATGACTCAGGCATCCCTGCATAGACACAGAAACGTGAGTGGTGGCACCAGAATCGATCCACCAAGTGTCTATTGTTGGCTCAATATTCCTTTGAGTTTGTTGATTTGCAAAACTATTTGAATTTTTACCATTTCTTGTATTGTGAGAATGTTTGTAGGGCATTTGAGCAAAATGCACAAAGGAACATAAGAAATAATCAAGGATGACATAAGAGCAAGATTAGAAGATCAAGATCAAGATGAAGACTTGCTTAGGTTAATTAGATCTTAGTCTATTTAAATTTGGAATTGAAAAGAGCAAGGAAATACCAACCAAACTGGCCAAAATCAAACCAACGCATCATAGCGTTATAACGTCAGAGTTGGCGTTATAACGCCAGATACCTGATTTGTCAAAATGGTTTTAAAAATAGAAATCGGACAAATAAAATATCAAGAAATCAAGAATATGTCTTAAATATCATTTAAGTTTATCAATATAAATTTTATTTGATCAAAAACATCATTGGGATTGGTAGCAAAATGTGCAAACCAGAAAATCCAGAAACTTCGAGTTATAACGCTAGAATTAGAGTTATAACGCTAAGTAGAGTTATAACGCTAGAGTTAGAGTTATAACGCTAGACTTAGAGTTATAACGCTAACAATACTGAAAGTTCAAACTGAATTTTAAAATAGAAATTAAATCAATAACATTTCAAAACATCAAGAATATGTCTTAAATATATTTTAAGTTTAGGAATATAAACTTTATTTGATCAAAAACATCATTTAATTTAGTAGCAAAATAATCAACCTAAACTTCCAGAGAGTTAGCGTTATAACGCTAACTTTGGCGTTATAACGCCAGACAAATCCCAACGGTCAAATTTCTTGTCCTAGCACTAGATAGCGTTATAACGCTATGTTTTGTACATAACTTAGCGTTATAACGCTACCAGAAAATTGGTACCAACGGTCATAATTTTTGTCCATATTCAAGATAGCGTTATAACGCTGTCTTGCGCAGAGTTGCTTTTGGCCAGATTTGAGCCCTATATAAACCTTTCTCCCTCAACAATTGAACTGTTGATCATTCTATTCATTCAACACCATTTTTACAGCAACCCTTGAGCTCTAAACCTTAGCCAAATCCTTGCTCTTTATCCCAAGTTTAATTAGCTAAATCTAATCTAGGGATTATAGAGAGTTGTTTGTTTGAGTGATTTTCTAGCTTAATCTTCCAATTAGCAAATTGTCATTAGATTGTGAGTGTGTGTGTTGCCTTGAGCTCCACCGGAGTGTGTAAGTGAGTTCAAGGAAGTCGGCTCGATTCTCCACCGGTGTGTGTAAGCGAGATAGAGTCCGGCGTCGGGTTAGGGTTGGCGGCTCCACCGGTGTGTGTAAGAGAGCCCCAATTCCGAAATTGTACGCTAAGCAAGCGAGTTTTTGTTTAGTGGAGCGGACCGGGCTTGTTACCGCAAGAAGCGGGGGCGCCGGGGACCCAGAGACGTAGGCGAGGCATTCGTGCAAGCCGAACTCCGTCAACACGCGATTGAGCATTTCTTTCCCTTTTCTTTATTTGCATTTATCTCAACTCAATTAGTTTAAATTGCTTGAATTGTTTGTGAATTGAATTGAGTTGTGCTTGAATTGCTTGATTAGAGAATTGATTGAATTGCTTGGTGAATTGCATAAATTGAATTGATTGCCATAGTTTGTGAAATTTGCAATTTATGTCCCTATTTGGTTGAACCGATAGAAATTAATTAAGCACCTAGGCCCCTAGGTTCTACATCTATTGGTACTGAAACAGTATTAACTTCAGAACAAACCAAAGAGTAAAATGTACCTTTCTTTTCCTTCTTGGCTAACCAAGCTTGGTAGTTCGTACACTCCCTCCTGTAATGTCCATTTCCTTTGCAAAAGTAACATACTTCCGACCCCGTTGCGGCAGCCGGCTGTTTGCCCTTGGCATCCTTTTGTTTCTTTTGTCCCTTATCCTTAACCTTATCCGCAGCTTTGCGTTTCTTATTCCCCTTTTTCTTAGAAGTTGTGGCAACATTAGCACTTTCTACAGTTTCATTCTTCAACCTTTCATCCTCTTGAACACAATGAGATATGAGCTCATTAACTGTCCATTTTTCCTTTTGACAGTTATAGCTCACAAGAAAGTGTCCAAACTTAGGAGGTAACGAGTTAAGAATCATGACAACCAACATGTCATCCGACACGTCCAGTTTCATGGCCCTCAACTTTGAAACCATATGAGTCATCTCAAGGATGTACTCCCTTATGTTACCATTACCAGAATACTGTTTTGAGCATAATTTCTTTAAGAGATTACCCATCTCGGTTTTCTCATTCTTTACAAATCTATGCTCAATATCAGCTAAGAATTTCTTAGCTGTAGTGGTGTCAGAAACGTCTCCCCTGAAAGCCTCAGGAATAGTCTTTTGCATGACCTTAAGACACATGCGATTTGACCTTAACCAGCGGGACATATCCAGTTTTTTTATCATCAGTACTGTCTGGAGTTAGTTCCGCTGGCTTGTCTGCCTGTAATGCAATGTCCAGATCAACAAGACCAAGAACAATTTGCAATTGATCTTTCCATTCCTTATAGTTAGAACCATTGAGAGTCGGAATATCCTTAATGCTAGCAATATTTGCTGGAAAAAATTTCAAAGAACAAGCAACGCATTTAAAACCTTAGACTTTAATAATAAAATTAAATCATAATCAGAACACTCCATCTTCTAATCATTTTTCAATACTAAGTGCTCTTTGGAGTCAGGTAATATTGTCCAACAATTAGGCGTAGTAAATAAAATATGATAATTCTTTATATGTCAATTAGTCACCTTCCTTTGGGCCGATGTACTAATCACATATTAACCTTATAATTATCAACCATTTATTTCCCACTAACCATATATATATGATTCAGCTAAGTACTGTCCTTCGTTTGGGCTGATCCAGTACTTACATACAACATATATATAACCTTTTATAAATTAGAAAATAAATAATCATTTGATATGAGAGCTCACTTTGGCGAGATGATATCATAATCATTTATTTACTTAGATATATACTTTAATAGTTCTATTATGATTCAAAATTAATTAAACAGACCACTAAATTAAAATAATTGGTCAGGTATTTTGGTTCACAGTACAACCTTTCAGAATTAGTTAATTCTGTACTGAACAGTTCAATCCGTTATAACGGTTGTAACCATTACATAACAGTTGGTTCTAGTTCTTATCTGTTTTGGCCAAAATATGCGACTTTTCACTAAACTGTTATAACGGTATCTAACCGTTATATAACGGTTGGGTCTGTTTTTGCAATTTTTGATGCACAGATCAAGATTTTGGTAAATTAAGTTTACACTAATACCATACTTATAATCTTAATCTACTGACCTTTTAGAATTTCTAAAAATTTTCCTTTGAAATTCTATAATTTAACCATACTTTAATGCAATTTAAATACCGTAAATTGCATTTCCTATTTTAATGGTGATATTTCTGGTCTAATAAAGTAATTAAACCATCAATTAATGCGTTAAATACTTATTGGACTGATTACCAAACTTTATAGAATTTTTCCAAAATTTATTTTTCAGAAAAATAAATTTTAATTCATATTTTCCTTTGAAATCACCCATTTATCAGTATTTTTCCAGATTAAATAACACTCTGTAAAAAGTCCTTTAAAAAATCCGAAAAAAATTTGTAAAATCACCAAAAATTCAGTAACATCAGAGAATATAATAAAGACCTTGTTTCTCTGAAAAATTTCACGAAAATACTTGAAAATTATCAAGATATATCATGAAAAACTGAAACTTTCTGAATCAGGTTTTCTGCATTAATTGCCTTAAATCCTCAATATCACCACTAAATAAATTCCAAACAATTCTGGAAAATTCACCAAAAAATCCAAAAATTCGAGACCTTTAAGAATATTGAAAAATATGTATATATCCTTTTGAAAACTTTTCACGAATTCAAGATTTAACAGAAAATCTTGAAATCTGAAAATACCGAGAAAAATCAAATTTTGTCAATTTAAAGTGAATTTTCAGACCTTTCATGGAACAACCTTATGGTTCTCATCAAATTGGCTCTGATACCAATTGATAATACTTCTAGTATTAATCATAGGACCACTAGAGAGAACCGGAAACTTGAGCGGAAGCCTAACCTTGTTCCATGCCTTGAAATTCTCGGAATTGACGCTTTTCTGTATCCGAACAGCGGTGCGGCCCTTCTCTTCTTGCTCCTCTTGTCTTCTCTTCTCCACTCTTCGGTGTGGCAGCGGGGTCTTCCAAAAGAGCAAGTCACGGTCGCCGGTTCCCTTTTTCCCTTACGCGGCAACTCCTTGTAAAACCCGATGGAGAGGCTCTACAACGATCTCTCCTCTTCCTTAATCTTTTCTCTAATTACTTAGAGTAATTTTTCTGTAAATTTTCTGTTGAGAGAGAGAGGATGACTTGTCTTTGGGGACTAGGTGCCTTTTAGAAAATGTGCATGGTAATTTTGCAATTCAGTCCATCAATAAATTGCTAATTACCAACTATGATTTCTGCACATTAAAGGGTCCTTTCCTATAACACTTTATATCCATATGTAAATATACTTTATTGATCACTTGATTATGGATATTAATGACATATAATTAATATATAATTGTATAACACGTAAGTCCATAAACTTGTCGTTTCATATGGCGTCCCATATGACACGTACGATTATAAAATCCAACAGATGCATGTTAAAACAGATACAAACCAATGTCAAACATGCTCAAACATGCCCTGAATAAGTCAAGACATGGTTAAAGCATCAAGGAAAGGCTTCAAGCATCAAGACAGAGCACACGCTTGTCAACTCGTTATAACGGATCTCAAAGGCGTTATAACGAGTTTCCAAGGTGTCATAATGCCTCAGGAGGAGAGAAGATCAAATGCTAGATTTTTCCGAGACTAAGCGTTATTGTAACGCTCCAGCAAGGCATCACAACGAGTGGTCATCTGTTATAACACCTCAGCCAAGCGTTATAACGAGTTGCTAGAAATGTGGTCCACAAGGCAGCAGCAGAAAGGGCAAAGAGGGAACAAGCTCAAGGCGTTATAACGCCTTCGCAACTCGTTATGGGATGTGCTGTAATGCTTGGTGTATTTTTCACAGATTCAAGATCTCAAAAAGTGTTCAGCTTATATAAGTGATGCATAAACAAATCAGAAAATCATCAAAACACTCCTACAAGCTTCCTAACCGTAATTGAGCACTAAAGAGAGCACTAATTGAGCACTTAGGATACCCCTGCAAGCTTAGGCTACTTTCCTCAAAACATTATTCCTGATGTATGCTTCAACTATAAAGGTTGGTTTGTACATTTGTTTAGGACTTTTAATTCGACCTTTTTATATTTAGTTTGATTTGTATTTTCTTCTAGAGATCTTCTAGCTAGTATTAGGGTCTATTCAGTGTTTTAAGAACTTTAGGTAGTTTAAACTGCGTAATGTCGAAGCTGGATATAATTAAAGGATATTAGTTTAGGCCAGATTGTCCATTAATTAAGAGCATCTCCATTAATTTGTGGACCTAACACGAGCCTAGACTGATTAATTAGTTGTCCAAAGCATGATTAGCTCAACTATATCATTACATTATTATTTGATATATTTATTAATTAGGATTAAATTTTATTGGCTGGTGAGAATCTTGTACGTACACATGCATCTACTCCACAACGTTGAAAGACCGTCAAAGATTTGGTGGTCAAATTCCTCTTTTCAGCTCTTAATCTATTGACCAATTGTCATTTAGTTATTATGAAATTCTCATGCAAAGAGGTGTTCAGTAAGGGGCCATTACCGAGAACAAAAAACACAGTATTAGAGGGATTTTTAATATCTGCTGGTAGGGCTCCCAGCAGGATTTTCTGAGAAATGACATCCAAAATATGTTTTTGAGAAGAGATGCCGGCCACTTGAGAGTCGTTCATCGTTGTGATAATATAGTGCTGAAATTTTGTGGTAATTAATGTGTTAAAGGGATATTAAATATATCATTGAATATAGACCAAATTTTACATGTATTGTTTTAGGTTGAGGTCATGTTCGGAGGATATGATTTTGTTGGAGATCTTTGGGTATATACCATTATCTAACTCAATAGTATTTCAACAGTACATGTTCAGTATTCTTCTTTTCTTTTGAAGACGGAAATATGATTGTTTCCCCTCGGAGACCATCCAATTCTATACAAATTCACGAGAAAGTGAAAATTTAGTCCAAGAGAACCATATCCATCTATTAGAAATTATTTCTTATTTCTAGAGTTGGCAGAATCCGACTCAATTCGAGAAATCCGTCCGATTCGATCTGATTTGAATCTGATCTGATTTGATATTTTGATAAAGTCAAACTAACTCGATCAAACTCGATTCGACCTGAGATGACTCGCAACTCTAGACGAAATGACACATGGGCGACTCGAGCCTGACCCGACTCGGCCCGACGCAGATGATTCGTAACTCGAGATGTCGAGAAACATGAGGATCCAAGCCCGACCCGACCCGACCCGACCAGAGACGACTCGTAACCCGAGATGGAGCGACACATGAGGACCCGAACTCGACTAGACCCGATTTGACTTGATATAACTTGTAAATCGAACTAATCTTATCTTGCCTACATCATAATCTAATTTACTAACAAATTAACGTCAGAGGAAGTCAAGATTTAATAACACAATTCAATAACACGATCTGATCTTGTCTGATTGAACTTAAAACTCAAAATAATACTCGAAAATTGTAGGTGCAACCCACGCGAACCTGACCCGACCCAAGACCCGAAAGTTGTCGATGTAGCCCGACCCGAAACCCGACCCTGTCTCGCCCGACTCAACCCGTTACCTGAAAAAGATCGCCGCGACCCAACCTGATCTCGTCCGACCCGACCCAGAACCCGAAAGTTGTCGGCACCTGACGACCTAAAATCGAACCAGACCTCACCCCATGCGACCTGCAATCTGACTATTTTCGACGATCACACTAACCCAACCTAACCCAAATCCAAATCCAAATCCGCCTGACTGACTCGACTTGCCACCTCTACTCATTTCTATAATATTTGGCACCACCGAACAGGAACTTAAAGTTAGAAAATTAGGATCCGTTTGGCACTCCCTTGAATAGCCTATTCTTTGGAATAGATTTGCTATTCCAAAAATTGAAAGTGCCAAATACGGTTTAGTATTTTGGAATAGAGTTGATTTTAGCTAATCCGCTATACCACCCATATGGTGGTATAGCCGGTTTAGCAATTGTGGAATAGACTTCGGTTTAGTATTAGTATATTTTAATAGCCGATTTACTATTATTATTATTCATTAGTGTTATTAATATATTATTATAATAATTATTGTTATTATTATATTATAATTATAATATTATTATTATAACATTATAATATTATTATATTATTATTATAATATTAGTATTATATTTAATTTTATAATTATATTATTATAATAATATTATTATATATTATTATAATATATTATTATAATATATTATTACAACATTATTATAATAATATTATTACACTATAATAATATTATTATATTTTTATAATGATATTATTATAATAATAATTATTATAATATTATAATAATATTATAATATTATTATTATATTTAATTTTATAATTATATTATTATAATAATATGATTATATTATATATTATTATAATAATAATATTTTTATAATATAATTATTATATTATTATATATTATTATATTTTTATATTATTATATATTATTATAATATTTTTATATATTATTATAATATTATTATAATAATATATTACACTATAATAATATTATTATATTTTTATAGTGATATTACTATAATATTATTATATTATTATAGTAATATTATATTTATTGTTATTATTATATTATTATATTTACCGTTATAATATTATTATATTTATTATTATTATAATATTATAATATTATTTTTACAATAATATTATAATAATATTATAATAATATAATAATATTATAATAATATAATAATATTATAATAATATAATAATATTATATTATTTTACTTAATAATATTATTATATTATAATTATAAATATTATTAAAACTATAATAATATAATTATATTATTACAATATTATTATATTATTATATTTATTGTTATTATTATTTTATAATAATATAATAATATTATTATAATTATAATATTTTTATAATATAATTATTATATTATTATATTTTATTATATTTTTATATTATTATATATTATTATAATATTTTTATATATTATTATAATATTATTATAATAATATATTACACTATAATAATATTATTATATTTTTATAGTGATATTATAGTAATATTATATTTATTGTTATTATTATATTATTATATTTATCGTTATAATATTATTATATTTATTATTATTATAATATTATAATATTATTATATTATTTTACTATAATAATATTATTATATTATAATTATAATATTATTAAAACTATAATAATATAATTATATTATTATATTTATTGTTATTATTATTTTATAATAATATAATATTATTATTATAATATAATTGCATTATTATAATAATATTATTATATTATTAGTCTTAATATCACCCTTCAACTATTATATTCCAAATCACAAGTGCCAAACAACATTGAATAGTCTATTCTACCACTCTTTCAAAATCACACTATTCTAGCTCTATTCTACTTTTTTAGCTATTCTAGCTCTATTCCTTGAAATGCCAAACGGACCCTTAGTTATTAGTATCCCTATAACTCGTAATAGCATATCTACTCTTTTAAATTATTAGAACTCCCGCGTTCATCCAATACAATTTTGTGACATATAAAATTAATATATTCAAAGACTTAAATTAATACTGGAAGAATATTCTAAAAGTAATTAATTAACAACAACAATAACGATGACGAGGGCAACAACAAATACTTTAGTGCAATACCAATTGGAACACTACAGCAAAAATGACTTTTTACACAGGGTAAAAAAAGCTTTTATATCGGGTGTAGAGGGTGTTATAGGAGGGGGATTTTATATCCGTTGTTAGAGTGCACCCGATATAAAAATCATCTTTTATATCTGTTATTACAGAGCATCCGATATAAAAAATCATCTTTTATATCTGTTGTTACAAAGCAATCGGTATTAAAAGTCTATTTTATACCCCCATTTTGTTTAACACCCGATATAAAAGATGTTCGAAAATAATAAATAAATAAACATGTAGCTGTGTGACAGCTACATATTTGACAATTATTTATTGGTTATATGCTCGAGAAACTGACATATTTGACTGGTATTTTTACAAATATGTCCTTTATAAAATACAATTACAAAAAACATAAAGGGACAGAAGGCTAGGATCTGTCCAAAAAATGAATCTTAGAATTTTTTTTCTAAAAATGATCTAGGATCTTAGAAATTCTTCTGAAAATCACCTAGAATCTTAATTTGTTTCTTCAAAAACAGCTATAGCAAAACAAAACACAACTAAAAAAACTGCTTAATTAAGAAAACTTAAAGAACAAAAAAAGACAAATAATTGAGAGATTAAGAACAGCTAAAGCAAAACAAAACAAAATTAAGCACATACTCATAAATTATAAAATCAGAAAAATATTATGTAAAAAGGATGACTGCAATTTGAACTTGAAGTTAGCTTTGCATTTGAGTAACTGAGAGAAAGGAAGAGAGATTATATGAGCCAGAAGAGTGGTACGCTCGTCTCAAGGGGTAAATTAATTTCCTGATCGATCGTTCTTTAGAAATTAAGGATGAAGATCCTAATTGAACCCTCTTCACTTTGATTCACACTTCCGTCAGATCGAACAAGCAGAGAGATTCGAATCACACTATACAGTTCACATTAATTGTCAACATTTTCATAGTAACTGCATCTGCATGCATTGCTTTATTGACTTGAAGTCAACAGGCGTACACAGTAATTAAGTTCCTACCTTTTTCTTGTTTGGTAAGAGAGCACTTCGGTTCTTCAACTACTATTTTGATGCTTCTAATAATTAATCATTTATTCATAATTTATAATTATTTAGGTCCAGTCTGCCACTTTCATCTTAATTATTGCAGGAATAAGGTGAAATAAGTAAACTTCTTGAGAACTTCTCTTTCAATCTATTCGAATTTTTAGTGATTGTGTTTTGAGTACTTAATTTAAAACATCAATACATTTTTTTAATATTACATATAAAACAAAAGCAATATTAATAATAACAACAACAACAATAATAATAATAAAAATAATAACAGAGCAATGTTATTGTATTTTACAAAGAATTCATTTTGTGATTTTGAGTCATTGGGTTTTAGACCCTTTTCAATAAAAATAATTTTGACAAGAAATCCAACAGTCCAAAATCACAAAATACTTGCTTTGCAAAGCACAATAACTTTGCTCATAATAATTATAATATCACCGTCATCATCATAATGAATGCAAAATACAAGATAATTTTATAGTGTTATTAAAACTTTGACAATGTTAGAAATATTTATATGCTAATAATTACTATCATCACCGTTGTTATTACAATAAATGTAGATGTCATCTTATATACTTCTTATGCATGCCAAAGATAAATGATTATGACTGAGCCACACCAATATTCGACGTGAAGCATTAATTCACGTTTTTCTCTTCTCTTCTCTTTGTTCGGCTGATGGGTCAAAAATCAAAATAGCTGAATAGCCTCTTTAAGCTGGAAGAAACCACGTCCCACATTCCTCCAAGAAATTCTAACACTCGCATATATTTATGCTTCTTAATTGCTCGCCAATTTTCTTTCATTTCTATTACCTTTTTTTTCCCCAAGAATAAGAGAGTGCTTGATGAGCAGCTTTTTTTTTTTTGAAATGAGTTGAAAACACTTTGACAAATGATAGATGTACTGATAAATTATGGTATTATATTTGAAATTTTAAACCTTCTGGTACAAAAAAAGTATAACTTTAATAATAACTTCTGGTAGAAATTAAGTTTTTAGCTGATGTGCCATAGTCTAACCTACTGTGAATATGTAGGTATGAATTTCATGAATCAACCGGTCCATTGCGTATGCTAATAGAGAATTCAAATCTAATTTCAATGCTGACAAAAAATTACTTTGTTTGACCAGGATTAATATAAAGTGCGGTCAGAGTTTCAGAAAGAAAAAACTCGAGGTGGTAGGTAGAAATTACAGTGAAATTTCGGATGAAACGGTAACTAAAGCTTACTCAAAAAGGAATTAAAAAAATAATTCAAAGATGAGTTGTTATGGAAATCCACATGTATCTTCCTAGATTCCTCATCGTTGCTGCATATTTGATGAGTTGTTATGCATGTTGGACGAATCGTTATGCATTTTATTTTTGTACTGAAAAATAATTATACATATTAGATGAGTTATTATGCATGTTAAGCGTATCGACATTTATTTCTTTATCTTAACATGCATAATTATTTTTCAGTACAAAATAACATGCATTACGACGTGTCTAATATGCATAACAACTTGCCGAACATGCATAACACACTATGCCTGTCCGAATGAGATCATATCCTAGGGTTGTATCCGCCAAGATTGAGTTTTTAATAGTGAAAACCCCTTCAGCTTACAACGCGATACTGGGACGAGGATCACTCAACACATTCGGAGCGATCGTTTGAACCTCTCACCTAGCCGTCAAATTCTCGACACCTTCAGGAATAGACGTAGAACGAGGCGCTCAAGACGAAGCTCGTGAATGTTACCATGCTGCACTAAAAGGATGGGTACATCAAATCGGTTCACCACCCACACAACCCGAAAAAGAAGAGCCCGAAACACCCTAGAACTCTTCAAGCATCATTGACACTCAACCTGATGAGGGTACACCAACAACGATGGAAGATGTTGAAGATATCGAAGTAGAAGAGGGAAAATACCTAAAAGTGGGTAAGGCACTCCCAGGAACTCTTCGCAATAACCTTATTGATTTCCTCAAGCGAAATATATCCTCCTTCACATGGACCGTAGAGGACATGCCGTGGATAAACAAAGAAGTGTTCGAACATCGCTTGCACATTAGGCGATGTTACAAACTCGTCATATAGAGAAAAAGAAATATTGGGGTAGAAAGGCAGAAGGCAGTATGCGCGAAAGTAGACAAACTACTAAAGGCAAGATTTATTCGTGAGGTAACCTGTTCGGATTGGCTCGCTAACCCGGTCTTGGTTAAAAAGGCGAATGGCGATTGGCGTATGTGCATTGACTTCACCGATCTCAACAAGGCATGCCCAATGAATCCTTTCCCTTGCCTAGAATTGACTAGCTAATCGACTCTACTGCGCGACATGCCGTACTCAACTTCATGTATGCTTTCTCCGGGTATAATCAGATACGTATGTACCTGCAAGATGAGAGTAAGACCGCATTCGTAATCGACATGGGCTTGTATTGCTATAAAGTTATGTCATTTGGGCTACGAAACATAGGAGCAACTTACCAATGAATGATCAACAAAGTGTTTGAGAAGCAGATTGGAAAAAATATGGAGGCTTAGTTTTGAAATCTAATAAAAAATTTCTAGAAAATATTTAAAGTTGAAAGACTTGATTTTTACTTTTATCTTAAAGAATAGTAATGAACCTTTTTATTTTAATTAGAAGTAGGAAATAATTTGTCCAATTTTAGTAGCCAATGGTATATATCTATGTACCATGTGTAAATAGTTTTGCAGTATTAAAATTAAACATCTAGATATGCATTTCCTTGGCAAGCTTATGTCTTAAACTGGAAACTGGATTCTTCATATATTGAAGGAAATGATTCATTCTCGCATGAATTTAATGTACGGTAAAGAGTAAATGGAGAGATACATTGCACCAAACACGGCATTAAATACCGTGGATTTTATGAGGTAAAATATTTATCAGACAAACATGATCTAATTCTCTGAACTTTTCATTATTACGAAAGCAATGAAAGCAATGAAAGCAACAGTTAATAGTAAATAATCGTTGTCTTAGCCGAATTAAAAAAAATTATTTTCTCTACGGAAAAATACATTTGCCAATAATTCTTCATATGATTTCAAGGTTTAAAATAACAGTTCGCGCGGTTTAGCGGTGGAGGAGTGATTTAGCGTTTAGCGTTTTATCGGTGATAAAACGGTCGATAAACTACCATATCGATATTTATATCATATAAATTTATTTCAAATGATATTAAGTATAAATTATAATTAATATAATTTATATGCTTAATAATAACATATAATAGTAATTTGTTATCAATTACCATATAGATATTTATAACATATTATTTTATTTCAAATGATATTAAGTATAAATTATAATTAATATAATTTATATGCTTAATAATAACATATAATAATAATTTGTTATCAACTACCATATCGATATTTATATCATATTACTTTATTTCAAATGATATTAAGTATAAATTATAATTAATATAATTTGTATGATTAATTATAGCATATAATAGTAATTTGTTCACAAAATATATTTTCAAAGAATAATATATTGAATGAGCATGGCTAAAATAATATGCATAGTACACCCCATTTCGTACTATGCATATATATATAGGTCAATAAATTGAGATTTAAGTTGCTCAATAAATTCTTCATATGAAAATATTGTGGGAAATGAAATTTCGTGATTTTTAGAGCTTTCTTGCTATTTTTTAAATATTTTTTAAAAACAGTTCAGATTTAATACTACAAAAGTGTCATTTCTGGGCTGTTTTTAAAAAATATTTAAAAAATAACAAGAAAGCTCTAAAAATTAAAAAAATTCCTTTCCTACAAGATTTTGATATGAAGAATTTATTGAGCAACTTATAATATTAATTTAATGATCAAATTAAATATAAATGACCGCATAGTACGGAATGGGGTGTACTATGCATATTATTTTAGCCATGCTTTATATTGAATAATTCATAAGCAAGTATATTAGTAGTTTATAAGCATAAAGAAAAAAATGAAAAAGTCACCTAAAACTTGATCTGCTAAAAAAAATAACAATTAAACAACAAAAACAGCTATATCACCACTAAAATCGCTATATCGCCGCTAAAACGCTAAATCGTGTCCGCTTTATCGGTCGCTAAAACCGCTATATCGCCAAAAACCTCTAAAACCGCATTTTTCAATATATCTTGCGTTATAGCTCCAAAAACCGCTAAAACCGCTACATCGCCGTTTTATCGCCGCTATTTAAAAGCTTGTATGATTCAGTAACCCGTTATACCGCAACGGTTGCATAACAGTTGGTTAGTGTGTTTTTTAACCGTTGGTATATATGTTATTTTGTTGTAGTGCCAATAACCCGAAATTTTTTGAATTAACCAAAATAAATAGTAAAATAACGAAAATAGAAAAATCATACCTAAAATCACTATTTTAGCCATCTTGGAATCACAGATGGCTACATAACGCCGGCAACAGACAATCCAACATAACCCCGGAATCAAGGCCTTCCCCATAACTCCGTAATCCATGCCTTCTCCATAACTCCGAAAACCCTGATTCCGGAGTTATGGCTTCCTCTGTGATTCTGGGGTTTTGCCTTTAAACCCGAGAAACCCTTCTTCTCCCACAGCCTTCCTCCATTTTTAAAAATAAAAAACTTAGATGAGTGAATCTTGAAGCAAATCGTTGAATTTTTTGCTGATTAGCATGATTAGAGATATATTCCGAAGTTAGCACCTCTCTTTGCTGTAACAGGTTTTTTAATTTTGTTTTATTTTCGAAAAATATAGTAATTCACCGAATTTGTAAGATTTGTGTTGATTTTATATAAATTTGTTAAGTTATTGTTAGTATTGTTATTTCATTGTTAGATTAGTGAGTTTAGATAAATTTGTTATAATAAATATTAAATTATTGCTAAATTAGTTAATTAATTTAGAAAACAGGTTTTTTTAATTTTTTATTTTCGAAAATATATAGAAATTCACCAAATTTGTAAGATTTGTGTTGATTGTTTTATAAATTTGTTAAGTTATTGTTAGTATTGTTACTTCATTGTTAGATTAGTGAGTTTAGATAAATTTGTTATATTAAATATTAAATTATTTCTAAATTAATTAATTAATTTAGAAAATCACAAAATTTGTAGAAATTGTGTTGATTTTTGTAGAAATTGTGTTGATTGTGTTCGATCAGTTAGTTTAGAAAAAATTGTTAGATTAAAGATTATATTATAGTTAAATTAGTTAATTAATTCACATTATTGTTAAATTATATATTTTTTTGTTAAAAATAGTTATTTTATTTATGTAAGTTGTTAGAAATTGTTAGATTATGTTGTTCTTTTTTTATTGAAAGGTAGTTTTGTTGAAATGACGAGACCTCGAAGAAGTAGTTTTTCTCGACCTAGCACTTCTTAGCCTAGCACCTCTGAGGCTATTGCTTCTCTCCCTCCTGATTGTCAGTCCTTTTCCGACTTGTTGCAGATGCCTGTCACCCAACACAAGATTACGACCGTAAAAAAAGATATGGTATATTTTTGTAATATATATTTATTTCAGGATATTGTTGAAATATTGCAGAGCGGTGATGATTTAAAGTGCATTTGTCATGACAATGTTGTACCATATCACGAGAGTTGTGGTCCGGCATTGAAGAGATTGGGGTTGTATCATATTTCTCAATTGGGTCATAAGAGAAGAGATAAGGGATTGATTACAGGACTGGTAGAGCCATGGAGGCCCGAGACGCACACATTTCACATGCCTATCGGTGAAATGATCGTCACTCTACAGGATGTTAGTTGTCTATGGGGGCTACCCATAACCTGTGCGGTTGTTACAGGAATTTGTGATAACAACTGGAGGCATATGGTAGAGTAGTATCTTGGTAGAAAGGTCGGGGATGAGGCGTGGAGGTGTCGTGCTTTAAAGAAATCTTGACAGCAACAACGTTTGGTTTCGAATTACAGCCTTAGTTTGAAGTGGTTGCGGCACGAGTTCGCTAATATGCCGGAAAATCCCACACAAGAGCATGTAGATTTTCATACTCGGGCTTACATTCTAGATTTATTTGGTTCTTTCATGTTTCCAGACTCCAGTGGAGACAGTGTATTGGCCATGTATCTCCAGTTTTTGGAGAATTTGAGTTGTCCACCTGTGCTTTACAATTGAGGG
>CAXKVX010003878.1:0-27789 GCA_964058865.1 Eleocharis quinqueflora
TGCATTGTGCATCATTGTGCATTGTGCATGACGCTTGACGCTTTTGTATTGTGCATTGTGCATTGTGCATGACGCTTGACGCTTGACGCTTATGCATTGTGCATTGTGCATGACGCTTGACGCTCTTGCATTGTGCATTGTGCATGACGCTTGACGCTTTTGCATTATGCATTGTGCATTGTGCATGACGCTTGACGCTTTTGCATTGTGCATTGTGCATGACGCTTGACGCTTTTGCATTGTGCATTGTGCATTGTGCATGACGCTTGACGCTTTTGGATTTTGCATTGTGCATTGTGCATGACGCTTGACGCTTGATGCTTATGCATTGTGCATTGTGCATGACGCTTGACGCTTATGCATTGTGCATTGTGCATGACGCTTGACGCTTTTGCATTGTGCATTGTGCATTGTGCATGACGCTTGACGCTTTTGGATTTTGCATTGTGCATTGTGCATGACGCTTGACGCTTGATGCTTATGCATTGTGCATTGTGCATGACGCTTGACGCTTATGCATTGTGCATTGTGCATGACGCTTGACGCTTGACGCTTATGCATTGTGCATTGTGCATGACGCTTGACGCTCTTGCATTGTGCATTGTGCATGACGCTTGACGCTTTTGCATTATGCATTGTGCATTGTGCATGACGCTTGACGCTTTTGCATTGTGCATTGTGCATGACGCTTGACGCTTTTGCATTGTGCATTGTGCATTGTGCATGACGCTTGACGCTTTTGGATTTTGCATTGTGCATTGTGCATGACGCTTGACGCTTGATGCTTATGCATTGTGCATTGTGCATGACGCTTGACGCTTATGCATTGTGCATTGTGCATGACGCTTGACGCTTTTGCATTGTGCATTGTGCATTGTGCATTATGCATGACGCTTGACACTTGACGGTTGTGCATTGTGCATTGTGCATGACGCTTGACGCTTGACGCTTATGCATTGTGCATTGTGCATGACGCTTGACGCTTTTGCATTGTGCATTGTGCATGACGCTTGACGCTTTTGCATTGTGCTTTGTGCATTGTGCATGACGCTTGACGCTTTTGGATTGTGCATTGTGCATTGTGCATGACGCTTGACGCTTTTGGATTGTGCATTGTGCATTGTGCATTGACGCTTGACGCTTTTGGATTGTGCATTGTGCATGACGCTTTTGCATTATGCATTGTGCATTGTGCATGACGCTTGACGCTTTTGCATTGTGCATTGTGCATGACGCTTGACGGTTTTGCATTGTGCATTGTGCATGGTGCATGACGCATGACGCTTGACGCTTGACGATTGTGCATTGTGCATTGTGCATGACGCTTGACGCTTGACGCAAAATAACAAATGTCCAATTCAACATAACATAACATAACATAACAAATGTACAAAATAACATAACAACATAACATAACTGAAAAAACGTTCAACATAAGATGGCATAACATCCTTGTTGCGATGATGCATTGTGCATGATGCATAACATAACTGAAAGCAACCAACTCCCTGACTAAGGATAATTGGACGGGGTGAACTTTGATATCGGTCTATGCCTCTGACGATCCTTGTATCGATGTCCCATAGTTGTATTCCAATTTAAGCCATCATCTGCCTCATCGTCGCCGCTCCCGGTCACCTCAGCATCTGGTGTTTGCATGTATTCCTGCAAAAAGCACATTAGAAACTGCTAAATTAGTGCATTTTTTAATAATTAGTTCAATTCAGGCCAAACCTGTGTAGGAGGGATCTCCGGGCCTGTCTGGAACTGACTAGTCTGGAAGTTGTAACCTTGTGCACCATCTCCTCCCGGGTACTGACTACTGAATATGTCAAAATCATAACCATGTACATCAGATGCTCCCTGATACGGACTATTTAATCCTGAATAGTATCCCTAGGTAGAATATGCATGTTTAACATTAGCAAAAAAATATTACAAATTACTACATAATCATTAAACATTATAGAGGTACGATTCACATACCTGGGACTGATCTCCGCCCGGATGCTGACTACTAGATGCCGTGGGATCACCGTGCGGTCCTAAATATGTCTCGGCCATGCTGGAAACAATCTCGTCATAACCACCCTCATATGTTGACGCCCATGATGCCTCCTGCTCACGAAAGCCTGGAACCTTAGGCTCGTCCGAGGTGGTGATATCCTCGATTCTTTCAGGCAACCCGGCATCCCTTAGCAGTTTTTCCAGCTTATGCCCTTGACCGACATCATGCAGGCTTCCTCGACATGATAGTAATGTTCTCTTTCCGAAGCGCTTCAACCCCCTTGTCAGGGCCATTGGAATTGCCATGACTGCATCCCTAAAGGCCCTCTTGCCCTGCAAGACAAACTTTCGTAAGTAACAAAACAAGTCACATAATTTGAGTAGCTATTTGATTAGTTAAATAACATCACTAACCTGTCGTGTGGCGCACTCAGAATGGGAAACATATGTAAGGCTGCTAGGTGGCTGAGACGGAGGAGGCAGTGGCTGGGTGAGATCATGGGTGGAATCACGCTCTAAATAAATCGACCTCATCCCAAATCTCTCATACCAGGGCATATACTGATGAAACCACCAATCACTGTCGTGTGGCTGCCCATCTGTGGGAACGATACACAACGGTACTCTATCTGCACTCCACTGCCCTACATAATCAGCATGACGCTCCCCCAAGTGAAGACCGTAGTGTCCATCAGTATGATCTACCTCATCTAACTGTCGGTGAACATCCCAAGATAATGGAGGAGGGGGAGGAACTGTCTGAAGTAAACCGTACTGTCTCATGACCCTATCCGGGTAGTGATGTGAGACTATCCAGAAATGATCGAGAGGGACCCTAGTCAACCAAACTCCCTGATCACGTAGTACACATGACGGCGCAAGAGGGAGGAAGGTAGTATAGGGTGTCCACTCAACTTCACCCTCTTTCATCGCATTCAAAACATCTCAGGGATGCTTTGCTCCAACATTGTGAGGGTTGTCTTTCCACAACTTAAAACCCATCCATGTCCTCCCGTAAGCATGACACGACTCTCGATCGGGTAAACCCCAAGCAGTGAAGGTATGATTTCTATCCTCTTTTGGCCGGCACACACTAAGGTGGGTCCAAGACCACAATTGCAATAACTCGAGTGGACCCCAAATAGAACGAGGCTGCTTCCGAGCAGCAATAGATAATGCGCGATATAAATAAGCCAAAACGGCACCCCCCCCCCCCCCCCAATTGTACAACACAGATGGACTACTCAGATTCTCCAAAAACTGGAGATACATGGCCGGTACACCATCTCCACTGGAGTCTGAAAACATGACAGAACCAAATAAATCTAGAATGTAAGCCCGAGTATGAAAATCTACCTGGTCCTGTGTGGGATTTTCCGGCATATTAGCGAACTCGCGCTGCAACCACTTCAAACTAAGACTGTAATTCGAAACCAGTCGTTGTTGCTGTCCAGATCTCTTTGAAGCGCGACACCTCCACGCCTCATCTCCGGCCTCTCTACCCAGATACTACTGTACCATATACCTCCAGTTGTTATCACAAATTCCGGTAACAACCGCTCCTGTTATTGGTAGCCCCCATAAACAACTAACATCTTGTAGAGTTACGGTCATTTCACCGACAGGCATGTGAAAAGTGTGTGTCTCGGGCCTCCATCGCTCTACTAGTCCTGTAATCAATCCCTTGTCTCTTCTCTTATGACCCAACTGAGAAATATGATACAACCCCAATCTCTTCAATGTCGGACCACAACTCTCGTGATATGGTACGACATTGTCATGACAAATCAACTTTAAATCGTCACCGCTCTGCATTATTTCAACAATATCCTCAAATAAATACAGATTACCAAAAATAAATATATTACTAAATATATATATTACAAAAAAATACCACATTTGGTTTAACGGTCGCAATCTTGTGTTGGGCGACAGGCATCTGCAACAAGTCGGAGAGAGGTTGACAATTTGGAGGGAGATAAGCATTACCCTCGAAGGTGCTAGATTGAGAAGTGCTGGATCGAGAAACACTTCTTCGAGGTCTCGTCATTTCAACAGAACTACATTTAAATATCAAAAACAACATAGTTTACCAATTTTTAACAAGTTACATATTTATCTAAAATAACTAATTGATTATCTATAAATACTAACTACTTTATCCATATATTACAAATTTATACAAAAAATAACACTAATTTCTACAAAAATTTGTAAATTGCTAAATAAATGAACTAATTTAACAATAATCTAATTTTAATATAACAAATTTATCTAAACTAACTATATTTTCTCAAATTTGATGTATTACTATATTTTTCCAAAATAAAACAACAACTTACATATTTATCTAAAATAATATTTTTTTAACAATAATCTACATATATCTAACTTAACAATAATTTAAGCTTTAATATGACAAATTTATCTAACAATAATTTATCTAAAAATAATAACTAACTTAACAATAATTTAAGCTTTAGTATGAAAAATTTATCTAACAATTATCTAACAAATTCCTACAAAAACCATTTATCTAACAATTTATCTAACAATGATCTAAAATTTAACTAAATTAACAATTATCTAACATATATCTAACAATTTCTCTAACGATTACTTAATTTTTAACTAAGTTAACAATTATCTAACAAATTTGAACAAAAACAACACAAATTTTGTATGACTTTTTTTATTTTCCGAAAATTAAAAAAATTATTGTTACCTGTTACACAGCAAACTCTCTCAAATCCTGGTCTAATGAAACTTCAAACTTCTGAAATACTTTCTCAAAGTTTTTCTCAAAATTTGCCTCAAAACCTTCTCAAAATTTTGCAAAATCTCTCTCAAAATCATCAAAAGAATTCGGCAGAGGGAGAAGAGCAGTTTTGTGCTTAAATTGGCACAACTCCGGAATCACGGGTGCCTGCATAACTCCGGAATCCTTGATTCCGGAGTTATGCAGGCACCCGTGATTCCGGAGTTATGTCGATTGCGCAGATTCCGGAGTTACAGCAGATTCTCTGATGCCGGGGTTATGCTGCTCTCTGTGATCCCGGAATGGCTAAAATGGTTAATTCCGTTCAAATTTTGCCATTTTGGTATTTTATTAATTTATTTTGGTTAATTAAAAAAATTTCGGGGTCGATAACGTAGGTCCGGGTTTCAATTATTAATTGTGTACCTGTGGTAATGGAGCAGGTATCATCTATCAGCAAAAATAGAAAGAAAAATAAAGGGAATTAAGGGAATTAATTTTTTTGCTCCTCTTTAAATCGTACGCAATTCATTGATTTTTCTGGTTGAATATGATATATATTTCATTATATATTTCAAATCAGATAGCTTATGGAGGCAGAGTAAGATAGAATGATTGGATAAATTATTATATAAGAACTATTTTAAATTTCAAGCATACTTTTTTCTCATCTACATGCTGCTTCCTCTATTTGTTTTTAATGGAGTTATCCATATATATAGTCTAGTTTTTTACGATCATCAAACAACTTTAAATTAACTAATTTTATATTTAAAGATTTTTTTATAGAACATCAAAGTACACACTTAAATTGTATAATATTTAATACAAATAACAAATATATAATGTAACAAACTAACAATATGCCTATAATTATTTATTTTATTAAAAAAAAATTGTTTCTGAAACTGCTTTCAAAATTATTAAGTTAAGATATTGTCAATATATCCCAATCGCTTAATTTTGATATCAATTATTGTAAAGAGGATAGATTATTTTATAAATTTTATTTTGATCATATTAAAAATAATGCTTAAATTTGAAATTCAACATTATACACATCACTATATATTATCAATGTCTATCTGTATATTAAATAACATAAATATATACTTACTTTTAGTATCCAATTGCATTTTACATTTAAAAATAATAATATCAAAATTGTCAAAATAATCATTATAAAATAATATTTCCATTTAAAAAAATATTTCCCTTTTTATAATAATTTTATTTCCAGAAGATCATACATACATTTCTATAAAGAAAGATTCATCATACATTGTACATGCCAGATTACGTTTCTTACACGGATCTACTTCAAATCAGTTTAGGGTTTTTGAGGTCCATTTAGAACCACCAACGCAATCACTAAGGAGCCTTTATAAAGTTGACAACTACATATGCTTTTTCTTTGCCGACTGAAAATGATCGAGTCATCAGGCAGAAGGAATTGGAGTGTTTATTTGGACTGAATATATTTTTATGTATCAATATATATATGTGGAGAAATGCTGTTATGCTTTGCAAATCACGTGCTTTGAAATTGTGGACCATTGGATCACTCTTTGTGATTCGTGCACACATGATGATTGAAGATCCAATGATCCACAATTTCAAAACACGTGCTTTGCAAAGCATAATAGCATTTCTCTCTATATGTGTGTGTGGCATTCAAATGTTAGTTATAGTTGCGACAACAACAACAAGTCATTTTTGTCTCAAACAAGTTAGAAATAAAATCTATATTAATTTTTTATAAAATTAATTGAAATTTTATGTTAGCCCTCAAATCTATCACAACCCTCCTCATTTTCGAATTTGAGATCAATTACATAAAATATAGGCAGAGTTACATATTAGTTATAGTTATTCCAAAATTTAATTGCATTAATTCCCAACCTTGACAAATTTCATCGAGTATAAAATAATTACTCATTGAATAAAAAGTATTGGTAAAAACTTGGGTACTGCAAAAGGTGGGTACAATGGATACTTTGATCCATCTGGATCGTTCAATTCATCGAGATTGGTGAAAATGATTCTTTGAAAAATGCAGCAAAAGTTAAAGTGAATCACTTTTTACCAATCTCGATAAATTAAACGATTTAGATGGGTCAGAGTATCCAGTGTATTCATCTTTTGAAGTATCCAGTGCTTTTGCCAAAAGTATTTTGCTAAAGAGTGAACCAATAAAGAATTAAAGGATCAGAGCTAGTTACACTCATAAGTACATCATTTAATTATACATTCATGATTAAAATTATTGAGTCAATAAATTACTCTATCTTCTTATAATTTAATTGTTTATTTATGCCAAACCATACTTAGTGTAGTGGTAAGAAACAAGACTTACATGAGAAAAGTTTTGGTTTTCAAATCTCGGTGGGAACTATTTTCAAAGGGATTTTTCAAGTTTATTTGTGGGTGTGTTGTAAGCTTACGAACAATGAATAAAAAATATTATTTATTTAATTTTCTGTCTATGTCATTTATGAATCGAAAGAGTGTAATTTATTGATTCAATAATTTAAATCACTAGAGATGTCTCATGAGACGCGTGTTACTTTCGACATTGAAGCCGAACAACAAAAATTAATGAAGACTAACAAAAGAATTTGCACAATAAAAAAAAGGCAGGCTAGAGATAACAAAGAATTTTTTTGATTGATCCTTAAAAAAACAAAATGACATTTGAGACTCCCATTTCAAAAATTTAGCATTTATGATTCTATTTTTCTGCGTTCAGCGTTCAGACTAAACGCATGCGTTCACGCTGAAAAACAAATGACAAAAATGATTAAGTATGGTGCAAATTTTCAAATATGCGTTCACATCTTAACGTCGCGTCTGAAAGCTGCGTTCAGACAACGTTGTGAACTTTACTTCTGGACGCACGTTCAGACGCTGCGTTTAGACGTGAACTCATATTTCAAAAGTAATTGATATTTTTTTGCTTCATAAACTCGAGTGACCTCTATTTCTATTTTTAAACGAGTGGTTCTAGAAAACACGTCTGAACGCTGAACGCTGAAAAATGAAATCATAACGGTCAAATATTTGAAAGCAAGATCATAGATATAATTTTTATTTTTTTTAGAATCATAAGAGAAAAGAATTCAGATAACAATATTCTACCACTAGCTTCCAAGGAAAATGTATCATTCCACTTCTGTCCATATCATTATCCACGACGAAGTATGTACGAAAAATAAAATAAAAACCTGGTAAGTGTTACCTGAGTCAGTGACTAATATAAATTTGATCTTTGATTTTCTAATAACAATAGCAGAGATTTGAAGTTAGAAGTGTACATGTCATAAGACTATTAGTGGGAAGCAAAGTTGTGAAAAGCTACAAAATACCTGACACAGCGTGACGTATTGTTTATTTGTTTCTTTTTTTTTTGGTTTGATTTGAATTTTCTTTTACATTCTACCTGCATCGTTCTTTAATTAGTACAAGTGGACTCGGAATTAAATAAAGACATATAATATAGCTAGTCAGAGATTCCACCGTCCGGTACTGTATATACAGATGAAGGTTGCTTTTTGGCTAAATATTAGTTCAATTAAGCACCTTATTAGCTACTATGTAGAAAGAAAAAAAGTAATATAAAAAGGGGGAAACAAATTATTAGTTCAATTAAGCACCTTAGCTACTATATATAGAGAAAAAAAAGTAACATAAAAAGGGAAAACAAATTAACAGTAAATTTAGGCAAAATTTTAAATATTTTCAAAAATAAATACACTAGATACTCTAATTAATTTAAATTGTTTAATTTATAAAGATTAATAAAAAAATGATTCATTTTAATTTTATTGTGTTTCTCAATGAATTATTTTTTATCAATTTCGATAAATTGAACAAATAGACTAAAATATTCAATATAATTATTTTTTTGAAATATTCAAATTTCTATCTTACATTAAACGGTTCAGATAAATTAGCTTTACTCACTATCTTTTGGAGTTTTTAAAAGAATTGATATATGGCATTTTTCCTGGCTGGTCAAATAACACAATACTAGAAAGCTGTTAGCTTCACTGACTAGTAATAATTCAATAAATTTATGCAAATAAACATCAAGCAGCTTCTTTCAGTCACTTAAACGTAATCTGTTTGTATGCTTACCAAAACAAAAACAAAAACAAAAAGGGTGAATTAGATACAAGGGAGAAACAAAAAAGATATGGAAATGCAAGATCGATAGTGGCAAAGGCCTCAAATTAAAATTTCTTTGTTCATACATAATATATGTTTATATAACTTTTGCCCTTATCTTCAAATATCCCCAAAAACAAAGCAAACGAAGATCCAAATATTTCATTTAAAAAGTAAATCCGAAACCAAACCAAGCTTGTCAGATAGCATATGTTGATTTGAAATTGAACAGAAAAAACATGCTATATTACCATATATAAGAGCACTCACAATTTAATAACAAACCAAAATAAAAACAAAGTATCCGGAGCAAAATTTCACTATTTGTCTCTTTCTTATTGGGTTTTTTCATATAGTTTTTGAGGTAAAGATGGGGGTTCATTAAAATTTTGTAAGTTACCCCTTGTAATCTCAAAACAGAGATAATTAAATAGCAGCATAGCACATCCAGCTTCTCTAATACTAAATATTTCAACTCTCAATTTCAATATATATTTTTTTTCTCCTTCTATTCCAACAAATGGCATGACCTGATATATCCAGATCAACCCCCTCAAAAAAAAAATACTATTTGACATCAAGCATCTTATCAGAGGATTTGAAACCAAAAGAGAAACCATGGCACACAACAAGGTAATAAACAAATTTCTCCTTGAGCCTCCTAAGAATCAAACACTTCCCTTCTCCCCAGTGAAAAACCATGATTAGTTTCTTCTTCACCAACGCCGCCTTCCCCTTCTTAGTCGACGCCGCCGCCGCCAACGCGCAATCTCTTGTTTCGGTTTGTGTCTCCTCTCCAGTCTCGTCATCCCACTGGAGAGGATAGCTCCTCAGAAACGCTCTCCTTGTGTTGTAATCTTCATGGCGAAAGCTCCTTGCTCTCAGCCCATCTTCTTCCTCCATGTATTCTCTCCTTTTCTTTTTCTTTGCTTTTCTATTTGTTTCCAATTTTTAAACCAGTGTAGCTATTTAATTGTGTGTAACTGTATGTGTGTCTGTTTATATACATATAACATAAGAGTATAAGACTAGGAGCAGAGAGGTTTTGACACGTCACGTCACGTTAACTTAAAAAAAATAGTAAACGAAAAACAAAGAAAACTACTTTACCGGCACACTGATAGAGATACTTGGTATTTAATAAGTGAAATCAAACAAGGAAAGATTTGGGTGGTTACTTGCTTATTTCTTTGTTTTGGGTAGGTTGGTTACTTTGGTTTGTGGCGTTTCCTGCTTGAAATCTTTTGTTTAAAGTATAGAGAAGAGAACAAAAATGCAAGAAAGTGGTTAAGGATAGGAATGTTTAGCAGGGAAGGAATAGTGGGTTTAATGCTCAGAAGCAAAACAATTTCTTTCTACTTCCTATTTTGTTTCCTTTTTTCTTAAAGAAGGATTTTGTTTGGTTGGCAAAATGTTACCCCTACAGGGAATTTGTTAGTTGCAAATTTCGAAATTGTAAGGTTGTATTTGCAAGAAGGAAAAAGAAGAAAGAAAATACAACTAACAATTAATTAAGGCCTCTTGTCAGAAGTGAATCAGCTCAGGAGTTCTAAAGAGAATTGGAGACATATTATCAAAAACATGATCTGTTATTTTATCTTTCCAGATCAACCTTTACTATCACAGAGTCACAGTGTAATTGTTGATTGCAATGTAACATGTACGATTTGAATTGCATATATTATAATTTATACATTTATTTTTTAAAAGAGCAGTTTTGAAAATTCATAGAATTTTTATCTAATATATGTTTCATTGGTAGTGATAGAACGCCGTGTCATAATTAAATCAGACGAATTAGTTGTTGGTTAAAAATATATTCTTTAGAAAATCAAAGCGTCAAATCTGACCTTTCAATTTCATAAGAGAATCTTAATTAAAATAAATAATGAGAACAACATAACCTTTCAATGCGTTGAAATGTTGAATACATTACAGAGCGTACTTTTCTCGATCATTTCATTTTCATCGAATTATTTTCAACCAAAATTACTGAGACTGTAACCAAATAGAAATTTTTATGGGCAATGCATGCGCGCACGTCAAAATCAGTTTGTTGCACATATAAAGTATCGTTACATTACATATCCTTTTGTACAAATACCGGAGAAATATATCGCAAAGTTTCATAATTTTTTTTTGTTATAAAGGAGTTGATATAGGTAGATATTTAATTATTTACTGATATAGGTATTTTTATTACTCAGATTCAATGAACATATTATTATTGTTTCTTAATATATTAATTACTTCACTTTTGACAAACCTAGTTGATGAACTATAATTCAATTATTATTGATTGTCGTTCAAATCAAAGATCTTTTCAAGCATATAAGACAAGCCACGTTGATAACTAACTATCAGAGAGTGCTGAGTACCACCCCAATGAATGCAACTTTTGTTTAACAACACACAGCTGAAAGTTATTAATTATCACTAAAAAAGTATCTTAATTGTGAAGCTTCAAATATAGAAAATAATATGTCACAATATTTATCCGGAGACAAAAGAAATAAATAAATAAATAAATAAATAAATAGATAAATAAAAATAGGGTATAAAAGCAAGATTAAACCGGACCTAGAAGGTGGGGAACAATTTGAAACCGATGCACTTCTTTTGAGCAAAAGGTATCATTAGATTAATATTGGTACAATCTTCATTCAAATTTCTTCGATTGCTTTGTTACATGGGAAGGGAAAATTAGCTAAAATACAGAAGTCACCATATCGTACAAGATGTTATTGTTCTTCCTTGAAACTTGTGTAACAGGCCAGGTCACAGAGAATCAGAGATAAGGATGAAGGATCACCGATCACGTAATAATCCGTGAAAGGTCAACTGCTTATTCATTTATGTCGTTATACATAATATGTTAAATTAGAATTAAATATCAAATAGTAATAAAATAATATATATTATATATATATAATGGAAAATTTAAATATATGTTACTCGATAATAATTTAATTAGGAGATGTCACTCGATAACAGAAAATTAGTTATATGTTATTAGATTTTGAATTAGTTTATAATTATGACATTATCTTCATTTTAACAGATATAAAAAACAAATTAATTATAAAATATTCAAAATACCCTCAAGATTTTGATGTGTAGTTTACCACAATTGATTTGAATACCAATATTAAAAATTGATTTCCTCTCCTAAGTCTTTTGTCCACTAGAAATATTGGTTTCATTCCGTAAAGACAAAATCATATCATATCATTCTAAAGAGTCAATTAATGAGAATAACTAGTTAATATTTCACAAAAGAAACCATTATTTCTTTTCTAAATTTATTCCTTAGCTATGAATTTTCTTTTACTATTTCTGACAGCAAAAAAATTTAACACAGTTTCATGTTCTCAACTTACCAGATCAGACCGGTACCAGCAAGAACATACCAGTACCAGCAAGAACAGACTCGTACCAGCAACAATATGCCAGAATAGACTCATACCAATAAAATACCAGAATACAATCCATGACAAACTCAGACTCAACCCGTACTAGCCAAATACCATAATACAATCCATGGTAAACTCAGACTCGATTCAGATTTTGAAGTTTTGCTCAAGTGCTTTCTCACGGTAATCCCACAATATTGACAATCGACTATCGGCAAAGCTTTGCTTTCCAACTGGACCCTGTTGGAACATGTTGATTGCCCATCGATTGTAGACTTTCCAGATGCATTGCACGTCAATGGAGTTAGGCAGAGGAGTTGCAATACCGAGGCGACAGTAGGCATGACGAAGGCGAGTGGCGCTGCCGCGCTGGGCGAGGCAGAGCTAGGCGACATGAGGCTAAGGTTTTGACCAGTTATGATGTTGGGTTCGGCCAATTATCAATACTGCATAAAAAACCAAACAAAACCTTGAGAGTTATTTTGAGTATTTTATAATTAATTTGCTTTTATTTCTGTTAAAATAAAATTAATGGCATAATTATAAATTAATTCAAAATTCGGTGACATACAACTAATTTTCTGTTATCAAGTGACATTTTCCTAATTGAATTGTTATCTAGCGATATATATCTAAAATTTTCATTTATAATACCGACTAATTTTTAATACGTATTATACGGACTAATTTTTAATTGTGTTGTTCTGCAACATCACACTCGATTCATTATCGACAGTATTTGCGAGAAAAAGAAAACAATATACCGCGCATAAATTAGACATTACTATTTACTGAAACAGGTGGCAGCTCTGAGCCACCTGTTGCCAAGAAAAAGGACGCAAAAAAAAATTTAGTACATGGCCGTACATAACATTGCTATCACTTCATCTCAAAAGATCCAAACCCCCAAGTAAAATTTAACGGAAAAAAATATATATATGGCATGACGTACTGGTGAGAAAGTTATACTCGAGATAAATAATGCTAGAACTGAGAAAAAACTAGCAGGAAAATTGCCACTAGAACAAACAAAACAACACGTTGAGAATGATCTCTTTTTTTTTTATTGCAAAGAGAATGATCTCTCTATAGGCACAAAAACCAAGAATAGTTTTGAGTTTAAAATTGATAAGAAAATCCAAATTAAGGTAGACAAATTTCATAAAAGAAAAGTTGAAAACATTAAAGTAACATGTCAGACTGAACGACACAAAAGAAGTTGAACATAAAACAAAAAGGTTAGAATTCTAGTCTAGAAATGTGTTCCATCAAGCCATACAAAAGCTTTATGAGAACACGCCAGTACCTTGTACAAGAAGCCACTGTTCTGGACTTTGTGCAAATTCCATTCCTTGCTCCTGGCTAGGAATGCCACTTGCTGTGCTTTGACTTGCAAACAGTTGCATCTGAAAGTACAGCTTTGCTGGTCTCAGTTCTGCAAAATATTCCTAGAAGAGGAAAAAGAGAGATGTTTGATGTACCGAGTTAGATAGCTCGTAGTTGTGATGAATGTGATTATTGTTGTTGACGTTAGATGTTAGATGTAATTTTATTTTATCAATACAATTCAACATGACATCTTCTGTCAAGAGTTAAAAAGAAGAGAAGAGGAAAAAGAGACAAGTCAGGATTGTTTCAAGAAATTATGTTGACTTGCACAAGTGCATCCTGTTCAGTATCTACTAGCTGATACCGTGCCTATTGAATACTGATACTAACATTTGACAATATTTTCTGTCACTCAATTAGGAACCTCAATAACCATTTTAATTTGTTACCTAAATGTAGAAATACCATTCACTTTATATTATAGTTACTATTTATTTTGTTCCAATACATCTTTTGAAAAGGGATTATGGTAGGCTAGTTGACTCTACTTATGAGCAAGTAATAAGCATTTAAAACAATTTCTAGTATCAGATCTCAGGCATCAGAGATAAAAAGAAGCAATAAAGCATTAGTTTCTTCATTTGACCTCTTTGCACTACTCGCTGCAGAAACACGAGCATTTCTCCATTTGAGTTTCTGAATATATACTGGGACAAGTAGTTCAAAAGCATAGATAGAGGTGAGCTGAGAGGTTTATGCTGATTAGAGCTTGCATGCGTTTTGTTTCTGGTTTTTTTGTTTTTTTAGACGTTGTCAACTTGTCATTCTGCTTCCTTTTTCAATGAAAAATGAAGCGGTGGGATTGACACCTCACTTATTTCAAAAAAAAAAAGTTTCTGAATATATCCTCATTTAATTCGTCTACAATACGCTCTTCATCTCATGGTAAGCACTTTGCATAGGCAATCTGAAATAGGCAAGAAATCAAACAAAATAAAGTTGAAGGAGAAAAAGGCAGATTAATTGAACAATCAGGTTAACTTTGAGGCTTCCTTCAGCTTTAATTGAACAGTTAGGTCTAAAGGCAAACTCTGATTCATATTCGATCGAGCCCCTTACTGTTTGATTGCCTTATCTCGCCACCATCCTCGCCCTTCAACCATTAGTCTAGTCTGTGACTTCAGCAACGTTCCATGGAAAGGCTGGAGCTAGGCGACGCAGACAATCACGAATCCTCTCCTTTGGAAAGTCTTGGTTCGATTGCATCACCATGCATTTGCGAAACCCCTCCTCAATTGCTTTCGAGGCAGAGGTATTTTCAAAGATAAGCATCTCATTTTCTTTCATTACTACTATCTCGTTCTCTGATTTAATTGGATCTAGAACAGGAACTTGTTCAGGATCTGATTGAGGTGTTTTTAGAGCTGATTGATGGGTTTGAGTATCAGATGTGCCCAAACGAGGTTTAAACGGGGCTGTGCACTGGTTAGATCGATGTCTGATTTTTTTTTTTTTTTTTTTTTTGTTGAGGTGAGATCGATGTCTGATCCCTTTGCAACGGAAGCACAACACTGCATTCTGCAGTGCTTAGCGAAATGGCCTTTTTCTCTGCAACGATAGCAGTGGAGAATCTTTGTTTACTGCGAGATTTGAAACCTAAACCGCCTCTTTTCTGTGGATCGTCAGTAATACAAGCACCATCACGCTGCCCGTGGGACCCGCTAGCCAGTGCCTCCTTATATGTAGGATTTAACTGTTGAGCCGCTTCTACGAGCAAACTCCATGCTCTTTTGAACTGGATTTCTCCGTTGTCAGAGAAATCATGTTTAGCGCCATTAATCACTTCTCTAACTGGCTCGCCATTAACGGAATTATGATTAGATCTCTTAATGTCTTCATTAACAGCGCCATTGATAGCATTGCCTTACTTTTCTCTCTTTCGTCCATTTCACGAGGATGGTTCATTTGACACAACCCAACAGAAAATAGGATTAATTGATATTATATTTTGTATTTCATTGTTATCCCTTTTAATGAGTTGTATATTATTTAATTTGAATTAAAAGAAAAAAAATATGAAAACAATGATTTCATATTGCATAAAATTATAGTAATTTCTAAAACAAACCTCAAATTTTGAACAATGCTGCGACAAATACCACAATACCAATGATCAAAACTCAAAAAGCATTAGAGAAAGATGGATAGAGGGTCCTCTCAAATTATATAAAACATTGCTAAAGTATACTCAAACTTCCATAATTTTAATTAGCTCAATATTGATCGAATTGATCATCAGATTATAGTGATTTTGTTTCCGGTTGCCTGTCAACCTGAAAGATCAGATTTAGTTATAGCTGGATGGTCCGACAATAGTATTGGCTGTTGTATTTGTCTCAATTGAACATTCCAGGGATGCAATTTACACCGGATTTGTATCTCTGAAATTACAATACATGCTCGTCTCCTGATTCTCAACGCTGCTACAGTGTTTTTAACCTGTCCACACAGTAATTACTACAACGTTATTACAGTGGTCACTCAATAAAACTGTTCATTCTCTCCTAAAAATTTCTGACAATACCAGAAGATACGAGTTCATTTACACCTTATCTCAATTGAACGAGCCTATTCTTCATGCCAGCATGTATGTACGATGTTCTTCAGCCTTGGTAACTGGCAACACGTTCAAATACATTATCAGATCTTCTGTGAAGTTTGCGACGAATGAAATTGTTAATTGATAGTTTGCAGTGCTTGCACTAGTATTTTTTTCCCACTGTTATTAATTATCTTAAGATAACCAACTATTGAAGTATGTTCTTATTTGCTAGAGAACACTACAAAACAGTTAAGTTGGATGTCCCTGATATAAAATATGTCGTACCAATGCGTCCCCACTAAAAGCACCATTTAGATAAACATCAAGCATAGTTCTTTGGCCCCTAAATTACGACCATTAAAGACCACAACCGCTTTATCCTGCAAGGCCGACTTTACCATATTTTCTTTCTTCACTAAATGAATACAAGAAAACATAAGCATTGTGGTAAAACACCAAGAAGAAAACCCATCAATTATAAATTGATCTCACATTTGTCTCAAGTGGATAAGTGAGTTCCAAAGTTCTCAAGGCTTCTCATAATAGAAACCTTTCTTTGATGGGATTCACCCAAGTTAATTTGAAACACAAAAAAGAAAGACGAAAAAAAAAGTTTCATACCAGAAGTCCAGAAGGGCAGAAAGCATTATTGCATAGATATAATTCTGTGTTGCCACAAATAGGGCTTCCATATTTAGTGAATAATGAGAATATACTATTGCAAAACTAAGAAATACATGTAAGTATGTAACACAGCATCCATTTGCACCACAAAATGGGGCAAGGAGCAAAAAATCTGAAAGCTTATATTAACTTGGATAAAGGGATACATATGTTGATGTCCAGGTACCAGCACAGTGGTTTGGTATAGAGAATTTAATTTGGCTGGAGGCAGCGAAATATCAAGGATATTTAATAGATAAATTTTAACTATCCTCAAGTATTGCGTCATCTAATCCAACTAGGGCTTATTTGCGCGGTGATTTTTTGGTTTTTATATGGGAGTCTTTATTATTCATTTGGATTATTCATATCAACAAAATAGGTATCCTATTAGTATTTTTCCTAAAAAAATGCCTACTCTTAACAAGATAAATAACTTTCTTTGGCCATTTATGAATGTAAAAGTTCAAATACATAAAAAAAATATGAAGTCTCTTCATAATTTCTAACATTTGGTCAATCAGCAAACGAGAGCACAGATTAAAGATCTCATCATGGCCTTCTCAAAAGTACCGACACATGGAAAATTATTTTTATCACCCTAAGAAATTTGAAAAGATAATTTTCAGGTACTAGCCAGTAACCAATACACAAGAACCAAACCGAACAAAAAAAGATCTTACAAACCACAATGCCTTAATCCCATTTAGATGTTTTTGTCTAACAAAAAAAAATGCAGAGAACTTTACCGAATCTCTAGATCAAATACGTCTCCTCCCGGCCTTTCTACCAAAAATGATCTCCCAAACAGGTCCGTCGAACGGTCCCTTCTTATCCAAGTGCTCTTTGATCGACTTCTCATCAATTGCAAAGTTCCTCTCCTGGAACTTCTTCACAATCCTCTCTCCTTCCTCCACCCCCTTAGCCTTGCAAAATGCATCAAGCAACCCAACAAAGGTGGCTGGGTTTGGCGAGTGACCCGCCTCAAACATCTCAACACAGAACTCTTCAGACTCCACCAATCTTCCCCCTATGCACAGCCCATTCAAGATCACTCCATAGCTGTATGTATTCGGCACAATCCCATTCCTCTGCATCTTGCGAAAAACCCTGATTGCATCGTCATATCTAGATACTTTACAGAATGCCTCGACCACAGCAGTGTATATCACCACCTCAGGAATTGTGCCTTTTTCACGAATGACACCAAATAGTTTCATGGCCTCCTGCACCAGCCCGTCTTTGCACAGGCCGTCCAGCATGGCGACTGCATTCGGAATGAGGCCCGTCTCTTTCATCTTTCGAAAAATCTCCTCAGCCTCCTGAGGTGGCGGTGGGGAGGAGTCTGGCTCAGTGGAACCTGCCTCGTCAGTGGCTGGAGGTGTTTGCGGAACCTCTGGTGTTTTTCCAGGTTCTGATTGTTTGTCACCAAATCTCAGTTTCTCGAATAAGGTCTCTCCAGTTCCACCCAGAGCCTTTGCTCTCCAGTTCTGTCTGCCTTTCTCATTCTCTAAAGGAGGAGAAGATTTCTGAAACTCATCCTTGTCAGAATCGCTCTCCAGCTCTGTCTGCCTCATCCTTTCTCGTTCTTTTAATGGTTGACCTCTTCTCTGAAATTGGGAGTCTTTCCTCGAATCAGGGAAGAACTCGTTAGGATCAACCCCTCGAGACCTCGTTTCTCTCCCCAATTGGCGATTCGAATTCTCAAAAGGGGGAATAGGGTACTCACGGTTTGAAGGACCTGAACTATCTCCCCTCCATTGTCGATTTGGAGCTCCTAATGGAGGAGGAGGAGGAGGCTGATTCCGGTCTGAAGGATTTGATCTTTCTCCATTGGCGCCATCCCCAAAATCGAGGCTTTGTAGAAACTCCGTCTCATCGTCATCTCTTCTCCCTCTCCTATCGCCTCTGAAAGGTCTGTTGCTGTCACGATTAGTGCTGAAGTGAGCTTTCGATGAGGTGTAGAGAAGATTTGAGTTCCCGGTTTTCTCCATTATTGAGCGGTTTAAGCACCGTGAGAGATGAGAAAGGAGCTTGGAGGCTTTTCTCTGCATGGCCATGGCGCCTTTGCCGTTATCTCACTCTCTGCTTCGAAAGAGGAAAGGTTTCGACGACAGGGGTTTAGGGATTAGGGTTTGAACTTTGAGCTGTGAATTTGCAGTTTAACCCAAATCGGTTTATTATTCCTTCTAGGGAGCATAAGTGCACTATTTGATTGTGCACTTATGGTTTGAATCATTGGATCAATGAATTACACTCTCTTTTTTTTTAAATTACTTGGAGAGAGAAAAATAATAAATTATTAAACTATTAGAAAAGAGAGTGTAGCTCACTAATCCAATGGTCCAAACCATGAGTGCACAATCAAATGGTGCACTCATGGGTGGTGCATGGGTGTACCCACTCCCAACCCTCTATATAGAGTGTATAATTCTGATCCAAATCACAATCAGAATTTCATGTAAAGGTCTCTAAAATTTTAATATTACATATTTAGTCACTGAAATCTCGTAATTATATATTTATTCATTTAATACATAAAACATTGCATAAAAATGCCTTTAAAACTTCAATATTACATATTTAGCTACTGAAATCTCATAATTACATATTTATCCATTTAAAACACAAAACATTTCATACAAAGACTTCTAAAAATTTAATATTACATATTTATCCACTCAAATTTCATAATTAATATTTATTCAAGTAAAACACAATAATTTACAAATTTATTACTGTCCAACATAACTGCAAATTAATAAATTTATTATAAATTAATAATTAAATGGTAATTACCACTCTAAAACACTAAATGAGTTAGGAAATTGAAAACGGGTCGGGCCAGGTCGAATCGGGTCAAACTCGCCCGAGTCAACGGGTTGGCCGGGCCACGAGTTTGTCGGACCAGGTTTGGGAAGTAGGGTATAATTGTTAGCTTCTTTATTTCACACCGCTTATCCTCTCCTCTATTTAGGTATTTGACAAAATTCGTATGTGTTTGACCCGGTCCGACCTGGCCCAACCCGTTTTCAATTTCCTACCTCATTTAGTGTTTTAGAGTGGTAATTACCATTTAATTATTAATTTACATTAAATTTATTAATTTGCAGTTATGTTGGACAATAATAAAACATTTGTGTTTTACTTGAATAAATATGTAATTATGAAATTTGAGTGGATAAATATGTAATATTGAATTTTTAGAAGCCTTTGTATGAAACATTTTGTGTTTTAAATGGATAAATATGTAATTATGAGATTTCAGTGACTAAATATGTAATAGTTAAGTTTTAGAGGTCTTTATATGAAACGTTTTGTGTTTTAAATGGACAAATATGTAATTATGAGATTTCAGTGGCTAAATATGTAATATTGAAGTTTTAGAGGCCTTTATATGAAACGTTTTTGTGTTTTATATGGATAAATATGTAATTATGAGATTTCAGTGGCTAAAAATGTAATATTGAAGTTTTAGAGGCCTTAATATGAAATTCTGCCTATTTTAATATAGTGCAACAACAAATTGAGATATTCAGATTTTCGAAAAAAAAAATGTAAATTCGAAAATTTTATCTTCCATCATAGTAAACAGTGTCTAATCTAAATGTTATGGCGAAGAATATCCTACGAAATTTCAGTCTCAAGCTATTTCTTTGTTAATGCTGCTATACAGGGGCGGAACCACCCTCGGAGTCAGCCTGGGCCAAGGCACATGTTTGGCTGAGAAAAATATCTATAGAGTCCTTAATAAAACTATTTTAGTAACTCTAAATTCGTTTAGTTCTGAGCCCTCAGCACTAGCAGCAGATTGACAGGCACCTCTCTCAAATTTTTTTCTGGTTCCGGCACTGCTGCTATACTAATACCATCTTTTATTTCAATAATGTCCTTGGAACTTTCTATTTCAATAAGCTTGAGTTGGTCTTAATACAAGAGTAGTCGAAATTATTTAAATTAATAAAAATAATATATATTATAAAATATGTAAGAAATTATCGGAGAAAATTCGAAATATACTATCCTCACAGATTCCACTAACGAGTTTAACCTTTTTTTTTACATTTTTTGCTATAAAAAGGACGTATGCTATATTTTACACAGTGACGAGTATAGAGCCTAACTCGCCACTGGCAGTGGCAAGTACAACTTTTGTTGAGCAAAACACAAATATTTAACACAGTTTATACTCGCCAGTGTCAATGACGAGTATAAACTTTGCATTTTCTTAGTCGTTGGGTCGGCATCTTTAATGCTCAATTATTAGTGCATGCTATACTCGCACTGTCAGTGACGAGTTTAGGCATGACGTGTGTTCCTTTTCAAACAAAGAAGAAAATGTAAAAAAAGGTAAACTCGCCAGTGAAATCTGCGAGGATAGTAGATCCTAAATTTTGTCAAACAATTTCTTATATATTTAATTATCTATATTATTTTTATTAATTAAAAAATGTCCGCAAGAGTAGAAACACATGACAAATGAGTAATTTTGAAAGATGGCTTCGAAAGAAATTGAAAAAATAAATAAAAAATATTTTTAGATATATTCTTAAATTTATAGATTCATAATATTACAAAATTTAATATAATTTTAATGTCTTTTATGTAACAAACTGATCATTTGATATTTCAAGAGAACTAAATCTAGTGAATAAAGACAATGTTTTTATGTGAAAAACGTGATTCTAAATCTCCTAAAAGAAAAGTAAAGCCCGGATCGTCCGGAATGGGCAGAAATTTTCAACCTAGAATTGGTCAGCTTTTAATTCAAAGAAAAACGACCGATACCTAGCAACATTTTGATTTTGTGAACTACATTAATTTCAACGCACTAATGAACTGCAGATGTTCCGTTGGTGTTGAGCATTTAGGTAAACTGTAATGAAACAATTAGCATCCTGCCCAAAAGAATCCCTTGCGATGAATTGAAATTTTTTTAACTATTTTAGTTAAAGAAAACAACTATCAAACTGAGACACAAACTCAAAATCCAAACCCTTACAGCTACCATCACAACTGAGACACAAACTCCAAACCCAAACCTTTACAGCTACCATCACAACACAAAAGCGACTATCACATTAGTATGCAAACTTGGCTCGAAAAAGATGAGCCAACCCCAGGTCTTCTTACCAAACAAATGAAAAATGAACGGAAAGGATAAAATTAATAATTAACAAAAATAACACATCATATGAATCTTGAGGCACTGAACAAGAAAAAATATTACAAGTTGCGCACTACTCTGGTGATTCCTCATCAGCATCAGCATCAAGATTATCTGGTGCCGAGTTTTGGGGTATAAACTCTTCACCTGGGTACATGTTCTGAAACAACTGCATCGAAAGAAAAATCAAATTCAACTGAACCATAATAACTTTTTTTTTTGGAAGAGAGCACCAGAACTAGAAAGAGATTAGTAATAACCAAACTGGAATTAAAAAACTCAATATGCCATTTGCCTCTGTTGTAAACATTTATGAGTTGTAATAATTATCTAACATAACAGAAAATGCTTGAAGCTGACATATGATGTTTATTTAAGCAAAGGTAATAGTTTTTGGAGTACCTTTCTAGTTGTATTCAATATATTCCGGTAGTCCAGATTTGAATCAGGCATAGGACAAATTGACGTGGCAGCATCATATGAAGCCTTAAATAAATATAATAATATATAACTTTGATTAGCAAAATAGATGAACATGCACTCTCAACCATCATCATGGTATCGGTCATAGCTGGTACCAACATACCAGAATTGATAGGTACTGGCATAGTACATAATCCATTTAGTAAAAAGCATTCTACTCACAATTGTTTTTATATTATATGAATTTAGTTGTATGCCAATTGATTTACTGTTAATTTGCCAAGTCCTGTTTAAGTACTTGTACAACAGTCGTACCTTTCATTGCTTAGTTCCGAAAAAGAGGAGCTTAAAAATTGCACAAGTTTTGACATAATAAACAAAACAAGCATTTTTATTATTTTGCAAATAACACCCAGCCTTGATTACGCTATTGCAGAAAGAACAATCCATCTCAAGTAAAAATGACAGAACTACCCCTGAATCACAGTTATACTCAAACTAGGAAAAAAAGTCCTTATCTAACCAACTCCAAATCAACATATTAGAGCATCTCCATCTCTGAAACTCTTGGAGTTTCTAAAGTATTGCCACATCAATTTTAGAAATTTAATTATTTTTAGTTTCTAAACTCTCCATCTCTAAAACTGAAAAATTAGAGTTTATAAATCGCCACGTCAGCAAATATTATCAATACCATGGGAGACAAATCAATTTTAGTCAATGATTATGCCACGTCAGAGTTTATAAACTCTAAACCATAGTTGCTAAATAAGAAACTCTTGAACAAAATTTCTAAATAAGAAACTCATCTACATCCCTGAAACTCATTTAGAAATTGCCACGTCAGATTAGAAATTCCAAGAGTTTAAGAGATGGAGATGCTCTTACCTGGCTGGTTTTGTTCTCAATTTGGCCAAAACATAAAGTGAGGCAAAATAACAAAATGCGAAATTAACATTTGAGACTTGAGAGAGTATACCATTACCAAATAAAACGAGAAGGTATTACTACTACAATATTATAAATGTTGCTTGGCCTTTGCAAATATCTATATTCAGTTTGCTAAAGAAGCATATAAAGACAATGAAATACCTCTCTAATTTCCTGAACAAAGGTACAACTCCATAAAAGAGTCGGTTTTGTTTCTCCTCCCTCCGTTGTCTGTGCTGTTACACTCTCTCCTTCCTTTGGCTGTGCTTCAACACTTTCAGTAGATAACTCTTTGCTATTGCAAAGTGCTTTGATGGCTGAATTTATGCATGTTTTTCCCAAACCAGCATCTTCACATTGTGTAGAGAGATGAAGTATGAAGCTGTACATATCAAAAGCAGTAAAAGAGCAGTTAGGTCCATTACTTAGTAAAAACATCAGATTTTCTCACGTTTCTTCCTTTCCATGGATGGGAGCGAGCAAAAAATTGAAAGGAGACGGCAGAAAAAGATGAGAGAAATGTAGTACAGGTACAGACTTTTGGTCTACTGGCACCAAAAGTACAGGTAAGAAACTGGTACCCAATGTTCAGTACTCCTGTTTGGATTATACCTTCAATTATTTACTGCAAAGCGCTTTTCTCATCAGAAAAAAAATCTTCTCTTTTATCACCATCGTCTTTTCAGAGAGAGAAATTAAATAATCTAAAACATCATACTCACAATCCAGGAGGACAAACAGCAACATTCCCACTAAGTTGAAGAGCCCGAACTGCTGTTAACTGCTCCTGGTGTAGAGCTGTATCAGAATGAGCATAAAATATAATTTTAACAAGTGAAAGAAGGAGAACATGATAATAATATATATTGCAGAGTAACCAATATACAATTGATAGATTATATTTACATAACGGAAGTCTGGTATTAGCTGATCTGAAATACTGTTTTAATTAAATTGACCTTCTCTTACCCAACTTTTGGCCTTGATTCAATCAGAATTTTTTCTTCAATCACCTAACCAGAGATACTGAGATGGAAGCATTTTTCAATGGGTTTAATATTGGCTTCACAGTTGATGAAAACGATTATACATGTGGGACCCCACTTCTTACTGTAATAGGAGCAATAGAACTGACTGTTTAATTTAATGAAGCATTGGAATGCAGGGGTCAAAACAAGGATATTGCATACTACATCGCACTAAGAGGGATTAGTCGGGTTTGGGTCTCCTGAACGAGACTTAAAAAGACCAAATATGATTTAGCAATGCAATTTGTCTTACATTTTGGGGGAAATACAACCAAAATATTTGCTGAATTAGGCTCGATAGATCTGTCTGTAATGCACACTCCTCTTGCAACAAGGCTTGATGCGCTAGATGAAATAAAGTTTTCACGAGGTACAACCGAAGCTGGAATTTGGTATGATGGGTCCAAAACCAGCTTAGAGCTGAATATTTCCTGCCTAGATTCCAACCTGACACCTGCGTACTTGTTGCTTTCCTGTGTAGTATAAACAAAAAAAATGTAGCTGTCAAGGCACTCAAGGATAAAGAAGGAAATGATGCTGACTAATGATGTCTAAAACCGGTGCTTCTCTATATCTCAGAAACCTTATCTAGGAATACCGCTTAGCGAGGTTTGTACATTTGGAGTTACCAGGACTTAGATATTAACATACCTTTTCAGTAAGGATGTCAACCACAGGCATACGTAATACCTAGAAAAATGACATATCAGAACCATAAGATGGAGAGAATAAAGAAAAATACAACATAAACATGCTAATCTGCAAACTACTATCAGTAGTTCATCATCTTGCAAAGCACAACAAGCACCTACCATATTTAAGAACTGAGACAAAAACTAAGCTTCTTTTGGATGTTTTGTGCGTTGCATCCAATGTCCAAAAAAGAATATCAAGGTACAAGTTCAGAACCAAGAGTTGTCTCTTGTTCATGTGTAAAAGCTTTTCAGTTATTAGACCTTCCTTTCTGTTACTTAATTGACCTGTTTTTTTAGGTCGGTTTCTACATCACCATGTATCGACCTTCATACTATTACCATACAAGATATAATAACTAATTTCCAGCAGAGAATCTTACATAGAGAGCACCTTTGACAGCAGCACAGCGGCAGAAAGCTTGAGGCAATTCCCCATGGCCATACATAGGGTATATAAAAGCCCCTAGTGCATTAGCAAACCTGAAATACCAAAATACAAAATTATTCAAATTCACCATCACTTCATTGTTCAAAATGTGTAGTTTCACATGAAGAAAATATATGATACATACTTCCTAAATTAATAGGATGTTATATGTACCCCTTCAAAACATGACAAATATTTTGTTTAGCACTTTTTCACTGCTTAGTGGTTATACACTAAGCAGAAAAGGAGGATAAACTAATAAAGTGGGTTTGAGGCTTTTGCAAAAAAAAAAGAAAGAGAAACTAATCTGGTGTTTCTCATAAACCATTGGAACATGTGAAATTTTTTGCAGGTCTGTACATGAAAGTTCGGAGTGTATACAGTAAATGTCTTCAATAAACTAAGATTTTTCAAGAAAAGTTAATTATGGATGTCAAGAATAGAAACTAACTGGTAAGTGCAAAATTTTATCCAACCTCCCAATGGAAGAGGTGTAAACAGAAATTGTCTCAATTCCTTCTCGAGTTGATACAACCCATTTGGAGGAATCACCATTGTCTTGCTCATAATCTGCCATAGCAATTGCATATAGCACAAGCCTACATAAAATTTTGAAATAGAAGTCACAATTCAGTAGCAAAGTTCAGCTAATTTGAAATTGGTTTTTCCCTGATGTTCCTAAAAAATTTAGTCTGCAAACATCAAATTTAATCATATCTGAGTACCAACCAAGAAGGATTTATCCTGTTAAGTGTACACAGTATTGCCTCTAAATCATGAGTAATTCATATTTTCCCCCATCCAAAATTAAACTAAAAAATAAAGCAAAGGAGACTTAACCTGGGATTCTTAGGCTTTGCTCCCGAGTTTGAGCGGAAAAGAATGGAATGGAATGGAAATGGGTGGGAGGTTAATTTTCTTACACCCCGATTTTGGAGGTTACAATTTTGATAAAATTGAATAGAAGGATTCCCCTCCATTTCCGTCCTCTACCGTTCATTTACATGGTAAAATTGAACTCAGGTGAAAACAGCCCCCTCCCTTCCTCTCCCTTCCCCTCCCACTCATTTATTTCCATTGGAGCACACCCTTAGCATTTTTTTACTGGTCATAATACTATTTGGGTGACTTCTATAAATGCAACGAGCCAATTAAGCATATTTTGATTAAAGATGTCCGGTGCCTGAATTGCTAATTCCATATATACGAAATACAGGGTGGCCTTTACATATACTGTGAACGTACTATAATCAAAATAAATTGTAGTGAAAACTTCCAGAAAATTACTTTAATTAATTTTTGAGAGAGAAATAAGTCAGAAATTAGGAAGAAAAAGATACACACGCTCTAATCTTAGGTGGAAGCCGTTGCTTCTTGAGAAATTCAACAAATGGCATCTCTAAATCCTCCTCTGGTATGATCACACCTCCTTCCTCACTGGTATCAGTAATGGTACCATCACGGGTTGACGCAATGTGACTTTGCACCAGCTTAAAAAATTTCATCATCTGGCTCTTCTCTGCTAACCCTAGACTCTTGTCTTTGAAAATAGCTTGCCTTGAATCAGGCACGGAGCACAATTTTCCATCCCAGTAGACTAAGCTGGATTCTACGCTCTTGAACTCTACATGGTGGCTGGCACCGGATCGAAGTAGAAGATCTACTGTTTCATCAGCGCAGTAGATAAGTCTCGGGCCAACGAGGTCGACTAAGAAGTTTCCAGAAGGTTCTGGAAGGGATTCGGAAGAAGTTTCAACATGGGAGTAAAGGCTGGGGGTTGAAGAGGGAGAGGAGATGTAAGAGAGAAAACAAGGGAGAGGAAGGGAAGAGAAATGCGAGCCGTAGAAAGGGTTGGGATCAAGGTGGAGAACGGACTTCCCGGCGACGGAGGCGGAGGCGGCGAGGAGGGAGGCGGAGAGTCCGGTGCCGGAGACGATGAGGTCGAAAGAGGTGGGGTCGATCGTGGGATAGTTGTCAGAGGCGGAGGTGGAGATCTCCGCCATGGATCGGACGAAGAGAGGAGGAGAAAAGTAACAGAGACAGAGAGACAGAAGTCAGGTAAATTCGACAGGAAAGTGGCGAAGAGTTGTGCTGTGTTTTTTGTTTACTGAAAGAACTACGTCAGGCTTGTAACCGTATCCTCTTGAGGATTTTTTTCCTTCCGTTCTGTGCGAGTTGAT
>CAXKVX010003879.1:0-13178 GCA_964058865.1 Eleocharis quinqueflora
AACTATGTGTTATATAACCTTCATCCTTCAACTGTCTACTTAATTAATTTCCTGAAATACCTATTTCTTTTAATTAATTCTGTTATTTGTAAGTACATAATTGTTAACTATGAGGTACAATTTTCTTAAGAAATTAAAAAACTATGAGGTACAGTAAATTTGTATTAAAATTTACAGAAAAGTATACAAGAAGATAGATAAAATTAACTTGAAGTTGACAATTATATATTTCTAATTGACAGATAAATAATTATAGTTGACATATAAAAAATGAACAGCTTAACTAAAATTGGTGGATACTTGTTTGTGACTCATTATTATACTAGAATAGAACTAAGCAACAGAACTTGTGTTGGAGGAGGCTTATCTTTGACAAACATAAAAATTATCTTCTAATAATATAATAATATATGTTAAGCTATGATTTCAATAAAAAAAAAGTGTATAATTACATCAAGATGTTGACTTTGTCGGTTCTGAGTTTTTATTGGTGGATAGGGAAATTTTAGACAAGTCAAACTAGGATGCACAAGATTTAAGTTTAGTTGCAACAATATATATATATATATATATATAGAGAGAGAGAGAGTAAGGCTACGGTGCTTGGCCAAGCACCGTAGCCTTACTCTATATATGGCAATAAAAAATGTTGGGAAGAGGGAAGCCACCGCTACATGTTGGAGGCAAAATTAGAAAATTAATTAAATCAAAGAATATAATTTTATTGCTTCATTTCTTACACGCAGCCTAGGTGTACATTAGTACATTAATATTTTACTAATTAAGTCAACTGACATTATTCTTTTCATTAATGATTTCAAACCTCGACACCATTAGAAGAAAATGTCATATTATTTCTCCAGCTGTCAGCTTGTCATGCAAATCTCCTAAGAAATCTTTTTATTGTTAGATACGAGTTTATCTTCAACTACCCCAATATCAATTTCGGATCTTATGTGGTTCTTCTTTTATGTACTTCTGTATAATTGAAATTATTTTGTACATTATTTCGATACTAACTACTAAGAGAAAAATTCATAATATATATATTTTTTAAAAATTTTACCAAGTTAAATATTTTTGTTCATCACTTTGATTGGATAGCAAATTTTTGTTTCTATTTTTCTTTCAAGGCTTGTGACTTGTGCGTGTATTTTGCTTAAGGTGTAATATTATCACAACGCAATGCACCCCATTATTGTAGACACCTTTTATTAGATCTAAACTAATATATATATATATATATATATATATATTCATGTGTAAACAAAGTTGTTCGTGCTGTCTTATAAAATCTTAGTAATATTTTTAAAAAAAACGAAGAAAAAAATGGTGGTATTGGACTTATGGACTCTTGGTTTGGGGCATTAATTGATGGCTATTATTCAGACATTAATCAGTCTTAACAGTAGTTTTTAAAAACAATGGAAATAATTGATGGCTATTATTCATAGAGTGGTTGAGAGGTCTTATTTCAAAATTTTAATTTAGTTTAAATTTGTATTTGAACTAGATTTTTATTTTTTACTTTATAATAAATAATGAAATAGTCCTTTAATTTTATTAAAAAATACTTCAGAACTTCCATTTGCACTAAAAATAACAAAATAATTTAAGAATAACAAATGAAAGTTTTAAAATTATATAAACAATTTGAAGACCAAAAAGAAAATTTACCAAAAAAAAACATATTAAGTGGGAAGGAGATGCGGCAAAGAATAAAGCCTACAAAAGAAAAACAAAAACAAATATGCTGCAGGCTGCAGCATTGGAAAAAGGAAAGATAGCCTATTTGTCACTTTGCATAAAAGTAAATTAAAATAAGAGAGTTGATACGTCGATATCATATTTGATATCAACTATTGATACCGATTTTATTATGTATCTTTAGTTGAGTTATCATGCACATTATTTGAGTTATTATACATGTTATTTTTTGTAATGAAATAGTTATACATGTTATTTTTTATACTGAAATAGTTATGATATAATATGCATAATAACTAAAATAATGTATTATAACTCAATTAAATGTACATAATAAAATCGATATCAATAATTGATATCAAATGTGATATCTACGAAACATTATCTTTAAAATAAACGATATAGGATTATAGGAATATAAAAGGCCCAAAATAAAACTTTAAATGACTGTGATGAAAGGAGAGCTCTTCAGACTTCAGACGACCGCAAAATTAAATGCCTACAAAAACTAAACAGAGAGACGACAGAAACGAAAAGAGAAGAAAAAACAGATTTGGATGCATCTCTCTCAGAAGTTCCATATATAAAAATTTGAGGCCTGATCTTTCTCTTTCTCTAAAAAAGACACTAATAATTATTAACTGTAGTTGTGTTGACTGTTGAGAGAGCCAGCCGCTGTTTCCCCCAAATATTCAGAACTTCTCAATTCAGCTGTGCTATTAACTATTTTTTAAGAGCAGGCTTTGCATACCAATTTTTTCATTAACCAAGAAAAAAAAAGTAATACATGAGGGAAAAAATTACAAGCATATAAAATTAAAAAGGGTGAAGTTATGGTGGTTACGCATACACTGTGTTTGTGCATTGAGATTCGATGGGTACGAATCTCCATGAATCTCAATGTGCATCGGAGGATTCAGATGCACAAGCACGGTACATGCGTAAGCACCATAGTTTTTCTCAATTAAAAATATTCTAAAATAAAAACAAATTGTAATAAGGTGGAAGTATTCATTAATTTTACATTTCAATCAAACATTTATCAAGCAAAAGTTATTTATAAAATTTTCTCTTCTACATTTTGTCTGCCCTCCATTTTGAAATAAATGTTAAATACAGAAATTGTCATGAAAGTGAAGATTTAGCAAATTAGTAGCATTGACAGTCTTGTTTTGAATAATCTGTCACTTTTTCTTTTAATTTATAATACTTGCAAAATACGTAGATTACAATCTGATACCAAACCTGCGTTTATACCTTGTGATGAAATGTGGGTACCTGAATTAGAGGGGTGAGGGTTTATATCTTCGTAGAGCTAACCAACTTAAAAGAAAAAAAAAACATTCCCATGTCATAATTGATAATTGAAATGACATGTACTTCTGATTGTATCTCACAATATAAAGTGCAGATGGTCAATTCGAAACATAAAAAATATTGTCTATAATAAAATCTACTTAAAAAAAATTATTTTGTTAATTTCTTTACTATTTTATATAAAAAATTAAATAATATAATTATTTACCAGCCTTCAATTTAATTAATTTTATACTCATTCAATAAAATAACTAAAAAATAATTTGATTTTCAATTAGATTTTAACATGAACAACTTTTTCAACACATGCACGGCCATTTACACTTCATATTATGAGATAAAAGTACAAAGTATATGCTATTTCGTACTTGATAGAGTAATTTGGCCTATCTCAACTTATTTGTACCCTAGTTTAATAAAATCACTCTCTCATGAAATTTTGTCCGATAAATTAATCATTGAAAAGCTGGTTTCTTGAACCAACAATGATGCTGTCTTTTCAGGGGAACGGGATCTGGTGCTCGTAAATCTCTGGTTGTTTCCCTGCTTGTATCGATCTGGACCGTTCAAAACTCATCTAACGGCCAAAACATCTGCCTCCTGAATCAAATCACAGTCTTCCGTGACGGTCGGATCGAGACAAGCAGAGAAACAAGCACGGTTTTTACGAGCACCAGATTCGGACTCCTTTTCAGGTCCTTTCCTTTATACAGATCATCAGCTCAAAAGAGGAAAAGTTGACAGAAAATTCCAAAAACACAGAAAAGTCTTCAAGAATAATACAAATATAGCATCTCAAATTGGGGTTCGAATTGAATACAATCATGAATGTACAATCAATAATCAAATAATGCACTCATTGTTTAAATAATGGATCAATAAATTACACTCTTCAAATAATTTAATAATTTATTCTTTTTCTCTTTCCACACAATTTGAGAAGAGAGAGAATGTGACTCATAATTTAATGATTTAAATCATGAGTGCACGCTTAAATGATACTATCGTGAGTGTACCTAAACCCCTTCCTTCAAATTGCCTCTTCCACTGTTCGATAATTACAAACTACAACTGTACACACTACATAAAGGCCAACGAGTGAGAATGAGTATTAATGTTTCGGTCTGACCTCAAAACCATGCACAATCAACCCAGACTTACAATAGTAGTTGCTTCTCTCCATAAAAGACATGACGACCTCTTCGTTAATCCCGCCACCGCAATGAAACGCTCCCAATTCAACCTCCAACCATCCATCTTGTCTGCGTCTTGGAACTATGACATTGTCTGTCATTTCCTCAGTGAACCTGCCTGGATTGAGGCACACAGAATGCTGAGACAGAGACACGGTATCCCCATCAATAGTAACTTTAGTTGTTTGGAAAGGATACCTTAGGCTATGCTCGTTTGCTCTCAGCTTGAAAATGAGATAAGCAGCATATGAAGTATTTGGAGTGAGAATTTCACTGTTTATCTTGCCACAAATATCTAGCCAGCAAACCCAATTGAGCTTAGCACACTTGTTGAACCTTCAAATTTATAAAAGAAAATTTGGTCTCATTTAAAATTAGAGATGATTCTATGCATTAAATGAATTTCAGACCTTTTTTTTACATCTATCAAGAGGATGGAATATAAGCACATGTTGAATGTAATTTATATTCTGTATAATTTTTGTGAGAGTTGCTGACTATTTGCCCAAATTTCAACCACTAGAGAGTTTACAATTTTTTCGCTTTCCAAATCATGCAGGTGTACGTCTCCTTGAACAAAAATGAAAAGAAAATAGAGTCGAGAAGGAATTCAAATAAAATTCTTAGGCTATCAAAATCATTTCCTTTTTACCCTACACAAGTTTGATGGGATGGTCAGTAGCCTATTTTATGTGAGAATATGGGAAGTTCCTGTTTCTCGCTCAGTCTTTTTTTTTTTTGAAGGAGATAGGACTAGCCTTTCTCGCTCAGTTTTGTACATTTCAATAATTGTTTCAATGTAAATGGATGGCGATTAACTAAAAATTAATCCATCATCCATTGTCCAAATAAAAATTATAGTTAAGTGTCAAAATCACTAGTAAGTGTAAGAGTTCTTCACTGATCCCTACTGCAGCAACTGCATGCAATTGTTCATGCCAGAAACTGTTACCAACACAACAGTACGACTAATTACATGAATAATGAGTTGAATTTCTCCTCATCTAATGGAAGCAATGAACGGGTAAAAAGATAATCGTCCTGCATTACTGGGTATGATTTTAACCCAAAAAAAACCAAGGTGATCAGGCCCAACAATATTACCCATTCAATCTGTTAAATAGATGCTTAACCACAATTTCAAATAAATTTACCACAATACTAATCCAAATTAACAGACAACGCCAGCCCAAACCACAACAGCTAGAAGACCCAGATTGATACAACCAAAGCAAACCCAATGCCTGAAAATCAAATGGCCTAAATGCCTTACTTCATGGACAAACCTTCAGCTTTGATAATTATTCCTGCATGTCTTCTGGTGTGTATCAAGCTTGCAGCAGTTTTATTTTGTATTTGTTTATTTTTTCTTCAAGAGATATATATGTACCAGTCTTATTTATTTCTTATTTCACTCCGAAGCAAGTGGTACTAAGTAGTTTTTCAGGTTTTATCATTCTTTTCCTTTTTTCAACATTTTTTTTTAATTTCACATGAAACTGAGATGGTACACACAAATTATATCCTCTTTGTCATTTATTGTTTTTGTAGTTGCTCTCCTGTTTGTTAACTCTTGCTCTCATGTTATTTCTTTATTGGAGAATAAAGAGTCATTTTAGAAACAGATAATTTGATAAGAATAACAATGTTTCCATGATAATTGATTATATAGCTCTCGAGTAAACATCTAATGATTTCAGTATTTTCTCTCATGTCCTTTTTTTAAAATGGTAACACAAGAAAAATAGCTTTCTTCTTTCAAGTACTAAATTTCATTACCAACCAGAAAGAGCAATCCTTTGTATTAGCTCTGATAAACAAATTTTAATATTAATCTACTTAAAATTTACTTAAAAACAAGGAGTAACATTAAATTGCAAATACCTGGAATCAGGAAGAGAAACCCACTCCCAATTACTCGTGTTATCACCCCCCGCAATTGACAGCCTCCTCGCTGAAATCATGAAGATTTTTGCGCCGCTTGATTTCTCTAATCCAAAACTCTACAAAAAGAAAAAAAAACCATCAAAATCACAACAGAAACAGATACCAGCATTTGCAATATGTACAAGAAGTGAAAGACGAGTTAACGACGAAATTACCATTAAGCCACCGTCGATTAACGGAGGATGATCACAGAGACGGAAGTAGAGCTCTTTCTTCGAGGCATAATCCACCGAATCAACAGCCTGCGATAGGAACGAGGCGTAATTCGACGGTAGGAAGCGGTGCCACGTGGCATCGGAGTCGGCCGCTGATCGGAAAGCGTGGGACACGGCAGAGGAGACACAGGCGTCACGTGGGGAGGTGAGGGTGATCACGTGCGAGACTATCTCTTCGGGTAAATCACCGAAGTCTTTGATAATGTTCGAATCAGTGCTTTTCATTTTCTCTATATTATATTATATTATATTATATTCCTCCTCTGTGGCCTGTGGGTTATGAATTCAATTTTCTTTTATGAAGTCAAAATAATATACGAAGAGGTCAAGAGCAGTACCGAAATATTTAATAATAAACGAAATAAAATAAGAAAAAACCGTATAGGAAAATTTCCGGTCTAACACACGAAAATGGGAAATCCGCTATTTAAAATGACGGAATCGTTCAAATAATAAAAAACACACAAATTCTGTTTGAAAGAAACTCGTAAAATTTCGGTAAACAAAAGTGAAGTTAACGAATGAGTTTGATTATTTTATTGATTATTCTATTGATTCAAATATTAATAAGTTAATGAATGAGTTTGTGGTTATATTTAGGTAAAAATTTCTAACAACATCGGTCGCGTTCATCGGGATCGTAATTAGTTTTTTTAATCGTTGCAAGTCATTGAGTTGTAGATATTCGAGTCTACTTGCACCGTGTCGAATATGATTTGCGATCGAAATAACGTGCATAAAAAATTTGACTTCATCTTTAACTTATGTTTTATTTAGTAATTTTTCGTCACGAGTTTGCGTCAGATTCAGTTTTGATTCGCTCGTTTCTCCAATCGCAAGTCAGACTCGACGCGGTAAAGTAGACTCGAATATCTACAACTCGATAACTTGCAACAATAAAAAAGAATAATTATAATCTCGACGAACGTTTCTTGTATCTCATTTAAAGTGGTAACCGATCCTTTGACTCGGATTTTTCCAAGGCAAAATTGACAATTACATTATTACGGAGAGACCCACAACAGTTGAAGATGAAGTCAAATTTGAGATGCACATTCATACGAATACAAATCATACTTGACGCGATGGAGTAGACTAGAATATCTAGAACTCGATGAATTACGACGATAAAGAAAACTAATTACAATCTCGACGAACACGATCGAAGTTATTAAAAAAATTTACATAAATATAACCAAACTCATGTTCCTTGGCACAGTTTCTGACCTTAAATAGTTTATTTACATGATTCAGACAAAAAAAAAGTATTTCCCAATTGCCGAGAGAATTGCCTGTACGGCAAAATTCTTTTTATGTTCAAACACTTGACAAGAACAGCACAGAAACAAAATGCTCCATTGAGTTAAAAGGTTTATAATCCTTAATTTACATTTAATTACCTACATAAGTTCATTATATATATATATATATATAGAGAGAGAGAGAGAGAAATGCTATTATTCTATGCAAAGCACGTGCTTTGCGATTGTGGACCAACATTTCTCTCTCTCTCTCTCTCTCTCTATATATATATATATATAATATTAGAAACAGGATACCAGGGCCATGTGTCCCACATGTAGGATCCAAAGCTTAGTTCAAAAAGGATAAAATGGCAGGGGGCAGTAAGGTAAGATTGGAGATGTGAATGTATTATTCCTTCCGCTGTGTTGATCCAAAATCAAGAAAAGAAGTGCTCCAAGCTTGTGGAAGTAAACATATTTGGACCTATTTGTCCCTCATCCATTGCTGAGATATACAATTGACGCCCAATAAACCGCTGATAACAATTCACAATCCAGTATAGCCATTTAGATGTTACCCTAACAAAATGACAATGAAAAGCATTGAAGGATAAACACATACCGAAAGCTGCGATATTATATCGAGATTTGTGTCAATGTGTAAATCTGACTCCAATTGTCGAACAAAAGATGTCCTTCCAACTTCGATGCTACAAAACAGAACCTGAAAAAAGTGCAGATAGTACTATTTACCAAGAAAATAAATTGTACACCAGCTTTTTTTAAGAAACTGTGCAGACTGTATTATTAGTCTTCCTTCATCAATAAAAGAAAATGTTCTCCATCATAAAAGTTAGTATCTAACGATACGCGATGCCTACGGTTCGATACGAGTCAAAGAGCGAGAGATACATATCTTACGGTTCGATACATGATGCTAGATTATTTTGTTGCTTAATAGAAGCAAAGATTGATATCCATGTAAATACCTTAATATGCAAGGAATTTACATTGATATCAATTGACACTTGTATATTTAAAAACTAAGATGGTTTCCTCAGCTATTTAGATTTTTGTTAGATACTAATTACTATAACTCCTTTTGTTATTTTAAAAATAGCTTAGCATATCTTAACGACACGATACGAAACAAAATCCACTGATACACGATACATTTTACGATTCAACTACTATGTTTCCATTTTGGCCAATAATAATGTGGTAATACTAACAGTTAGCCAGACTCAGCATATTTAATTACTCTGAACTTAGGCTGTCCCTTTTTCTCAATTCTATCTGTATTGGCACATGGTACCAGTTGGGTCAGGTACAGCCTACTGCTCTAGATCAGCCAGGATTGTCCTTTCCGCTTTCAGCAAAGAAACAGGAACTGGAATAAATGTCTCAGTCAAGACCGGACTGGTATGAAATCTTTAGTTCATCATACTCAAGTAAGCTACAAATGACTGATCAGATTCTAATACTGTTCTACTACATTTATCCAAACAGAAGGTCCCTTTTGACATGTTCTCATCATCTTTAAAGCTTATCGTGATTCTAAATACAAGTTACTGTGAATTTAAGCTGTCATTGTTTTTTCTATCCTATCCATATTGGAATGATACAAATCAAATAAAGGTGTACAGCCCTAGACCAACCAGGACTGTTATCTTCTCATATCAGCAAAAAAACATGAAATGAAAAGTAAATTTCCCAGTCAAAGCCAGACAGGTATGAACTCCTTAGATTACCTCATACTCAAGCCAGAAACAATGGACTAAACAACCAGAGAACCCCAACTTTTAGAAGAAGAACCAGAAAAGAAAGTCCCAAGGACATTATTAAAGTACTAAACACAACACACCAATATAAGAATAAAAAACAAAGTGTGATTCAAGCAACCATTTTGACAGAAACATGACCATCGGATTCAACCAACTGAAAATAATAGTCCTACAAACAGGACTTATAAAATTTACCTTCTCCTTCATCACACCACCAGGCCTAAAAATACCAGCAGTCTCTAGAGCCGAGAGAATTCTTCCCTGCAAAGGCCATTTCTTAAAATCTAAGCCGGCAATGACAATAAAGAAGGATCTCAATTTCAGAAGATATGTACTGATACCAAACCTGACTAGTCGAATATAACCATTCTGGTTTCTGAGGTAAAGCCTGGACTTGTTATCCAATTCATAAACTAAATGTTGATAAAACATAAAAGGTAAAAACAAATAAGAAAGATAAGATTAAGAAAAATCAAAGCATCAATTTTGACTAATATAGCATTAGCTGGGTTATAACCAATATGGCTGCAAGATAAGACAGGACATTTTACATATAGAAATCCAGTCTTTCACTTTTATATGAGGCATATAAATATAAAAGAAAAGACTAAACTTCAAACCAAACCTCAGTTTCATCGTCAAGCACTGTCTCCATTAAGTACATGTCACAATGTTTTGTCAATTCAAATAGTACTTTCACCACTGATTCCCTAACAGTAACGTGCTTCTGGACAAAACATTATATGCAACTTATTAGTTCACCTAGAATTTCAGTCATACTTGAAAGAATCATGAGGGTGTTTTTGAAAAGACTTACCTGTAATTCCTCAGGACTTCTTTCTTCAAGAATTACACCTAGCAATTGACAAGTGACCTGCCATGGTAAGAATTAATGAAGAGAAGTTACAATTGCAATGATAGTTAATCCTTGTTAAGTTCATGTAAGCAAGAGAGCTAATATATGTGCCTTTTGAGGTGTGTGTCAGCCCAGTACACTAAGGTTTTCATTGGACTAAATATTAAGCTAATTTAATACCAGATTACTAGCTTACATACTAATTTGGAATGTCCTAGAAAGTAAGATTATTCAAAATCTCATCTTTTGTTTCTGGTCCTGAAGATACCTCGCTTGAATTACAAGTCGGTCTTAAATCCATCCAAATGAACTTTTTGCTTTTGTAACAAAAATAATAAAATAATGACACCATTTTCCCGTGAATTACCTTGCGGCAGCCCACGAGCTTCCTCCTCATGGTATCACCTTGCGCAAGCTTCAAACATCATCAGACAACCCAAAATTAAGATCCCAAAAGAGGAAATTGTTATCGATTCAGAAATCATTACCTGATCTATACCTGCTTAGGGGACCTGATTATATCCAAATCGGATGAATCAGACCCTGCCACGTGTCCAACCCCCGTCCGGCCATTAGATGCTGAATTTCCCCTCCTCTTTGGTCTCGGCCTCGGCCGAGAAGGCCTCAAAACCTTCCATGCGAATAGAAAGGCAATGGCGAATCCAGCAACCGCGCCGACCGAACCTACGCTCTGACAACAATTAAAAAATACACCGTTGTTCGTTAGGCTAGAGAGAGAGGGAAAACTGAGTTTGTGAAAGGAGATTGACAGAGAGAGAGAGAGCGAGAGAGAGAGACGAACCTTGTGGTTTAATAAGAGTGTGATAACATCGGAGAGCTTGCGATTGAGGTGGCGCGCAAGACGAGTGACTAGGGTTCCGGCGTGCTCCGACGCGCGAGCCGACATCCGGTCGAATAACTATGCAGCAAGAAACAGGAGAGAGAGAGAGAGAGAGAGAGATGACACTGACAAATTTGCTAATATATGTCCAGTGCGAATCTTTGTCGCCTTATCTTTGAATGATTATCGTGTAGGAAGAGCCGAAGAGGCAGACAGGTGGGCTCTTCTACTACATTTTAAGATTAGTTTACAGGGATCAATGCATCATAATTCATACAAGATACACCGCGCCACTAATTGACTTCGTACACCGTTGAGAAACAAAACCAAAAGCTACTGTAGACAGGGAAATATTGCGAAATTATTGTTGCGCTCGATATTTATTTATTTTGTATCCAAAAAATATTTACATTTAAATATTTAATCTATATAATATTTGCTAATGGCCTAATAGGCTAATAGTAATAGTTCAGCGTCCGATGCTGGTAGCTAATGAGAATAACTTTGTTGAAGTAAAGAATTCAACTTTTAGTGATCGCAAAATTTCAAGTTATTTTAAGAGAGATTTAATAATAAATAGCAGATTTTTAAAAATTCTTACACATAAAAAAGAACATATATATCGTTAAGAATAATTCAAAAATATTTATAATTGAACATAAAGTATTGAACACATTGCTGTTTTTGAAATAAGTGGTAAAAATGTTTAGAAATTATAATATGTATTTGCAGTTGACAATAAAAATATTTTATAGTGTCGAGATGACGTAAGAGAATAAGCAAGACTTTTGTGATGCTAACGTTTAGCTTCAGAGAACTCAATAAAATAATAGAGGAAAAAACAGACGGATGAATTATAATAGTAATTATTTAGAAATATTTGCATGAGAAGTATCACATACAATTTGGTAACTTACTGAACAATTGGTTTTTAAGTCGGTCTCTATTATTGCTAAATTTTGTAGAATAAAGACGGATGAAAAGTTTCTTTCATTAATTTTTTGTCAATGTCATCTATATCCTTCAAAATTTGCAAGATTATGATATTTTCCCTCGAAATTGTAATATTACATATTTCTCTTTGTATACTTAAAAACTCATAAATTTACCATGTTTATTGCTTGTTTAATTAAAAACTCATTTTAGATATGTTAAATATCTATTTTATTCTTAATTAAAAAATAAAAAATATGCAAGTTGCTTCAGAAAATGTTGATCTTATATTTGATCGGTTTTTTAGGACAAACTGTTCATTTTGTACTCGTGATATATATATATACGATGACATTTAAATATATTATTGTGTATGCATCAGAAGTAGATAAGTGAATAATTTGCTCTTAAAAATCGATCAAATATAAAATTGACATTTTTTCTTAAAATATATATATTTATTTTAACTAAATCTAAATGAATATTTTATACGTTTAAAATAAATTTTAGTTAAGTAAATAATTCTATGAGTTTTCAAATTTAGAGAAAAAAAATACTTAATTACTGTTAAAATTTTGATAGAAAAATACATTTTGAAGTTTTAGAAAAAACGCCTATCAATATATCAAGCGGAGACTAATTTGAATTTCTGTTCCGCCATAAATTTCTACTAATAACAGGGGTGCAAAGGCAAAAGTATCACAAAAGCTGAAATTCAAAACCCTAGCCGAGAGCCCGAGACCCCTTCCTCCCGTTTCCTTCCGCCTTCCTTCCATCAACCGTTCCCAACTTCTAGGGTTTCGATACACCTTTCCAGTCTCAGATTCCCTTGCCAATGGAGACAGAAATGGCGGGTCCTTCGGCGCAGGGAGGTGGCCGTCAAGGGGGTCGATCCGCTTTAGACGACGAGGGTCTCGTGTTCGAAACAACGGCGGGGGTCGAGGTGGTGACGACTTTCGATGGGATGGGGATAAAAGACGACTTGCTTAGAGGCATTTACGCGTACGGATTCGAGAAACCCTCGGCTATTCAACAGAGAGCCGTGATTCCAATCATCTCCGGCCGGGATGTGATCGCTCAAGCTCAATCAGGGACGGGAAAGACATCTATGATTGCTCTCACTATTTGTCAGATTCTCGAT
>CAXKVX010003880.1:0-22425 GCA_964058865.1 Eleocharis quinqueflora
GGGTTCATTAAACTACTTTCACACTATGTAAATCCGCCAATGCATGACAAATTGACAACATGAGGTGCATATACGAGAAAGTTAAAAAAAATATATATATATATATAATAATAAGAGAAGGAAAGGAAAAAAATGTTCCGCTCTGGATTAGTTATCTTAGACAAAAAATAATGTTCAGAACTTTTAGGTTGGTTATTTAAATATTTAAAAATTTCAAAGTATCGACCTAACTAAGAAGGGCCAACTTTTAAGAGTATTAATTATATTCAAACTAAATATTTCACTAATTGCGAATCATCATGTATTTTAAGATGTAGCTAAACAAGTCAAAATTCTATATTCCCCAATTTGGATTCTCAATATTTCACCTAGCATGAATCATGCATCTTCACCCGAAATTTTTTTAATTGATCAAAATAAATAAAAATTGTGGCCAAATTAATACAGAAATCACCATTTTGGTCCATCTCGGAATCACATATAACTCTATAACTCCGGAATCACTGTGATCTTCATAACTCCACAATCATAGATTCCGGAGTTATGTAGGAAACTGTGATTCCGAAGTTATGGAGATCACAGTGATTTCGGAGTTATCTGCATTGTTTTAAAAGCAACTGAGAGAGAGAGAGAGAGAGGATTGAAGCAGAGAAGAAGAGTAAAGTCACAAAGTTAGAGAAATCTAAATTACGAATTTAGATAGAGGAGTGAAGTGAAGATTTTGAAACTTTTAAAAGATTAAGAGATGCTAAATCATTTTAGGTATATTTTATTTTTAATTACATTGTAATAATTTGTAAAGTAAAAAATTGAATTAGTGTAAATTAATTTAGAATTATTATAATGGTAGTTGATTTATGTACTTATTTCGTAATTTTTGAACTATTAGTATATTATTAATTGCGAAATTTATACAGTTAGAGTGAAGAAAAATGATTCCAATTTCCATGTATATGGATGGTGAAACTTGAAATGGACTGTATGGTATGGAATATAGTTGCGATTCTAAATTTACTTTTTCGGAAAATGAAAAAACCCGGTATGAAGATGTGAAAAATACAATATACAAATGGTTGGGGATATTTGAGAGTCAATATTCGCTGAATGTTGTCGCTCGGTATAACACTGCGATCCCACCTTCTTATCATTTTTATTTAATTCTCATTCGTGATGAGGTAGAGTGGCGAATGATATTGCAAATGGCACAATCAGAAATGAATTAGAGATTTGTTGAATTATATGTAGATCTGATGCCAAATGGGACAAATGAGAATCCCGATAATTTTGCTGGCACAAGTGAAAATGTTGTTAACACAGATGAGGAGCCTCCGAGATTTAGCCATGACACAGTACCTTACAGCCCTGACCATACTCTTCATATCCCTCCCGTAAGACATTCACCAATAATTGATCTTAATGAGCCCATATCTAATATTCCTGAAGAGCATGAAGGCGATGACGATGAGAATATATTACTCGAAGAGGGAGAATGGAAAACATGAGAAGATTATGGATACACCTCTGACGAAGACGATTTGGATTATAATCCTAACGATCATCCGAATCGTCGGATAATTGTGCAAGGAAGATCAGAAAACATCACCCAATACAGGAGCTTAGTGATATCTCTGGTTTCAACGAAATTTACAATGAAGCACAAAATTCGTTAGATGATCCCTTGGCAGAAAACCGTGTATTTAATTCAAAAAATCAGTTACAATGGACCATTAGTGAGCATCACATCAAAGAAAATATAGAGATTAAAACAAAAAGGAGTAGTGCGACGAGGCTAGTTATGGTTTGCAAAGATCAGAGATGTTTTTGGAGGTTGTATGTTGTATGTCCTAAAGGTAATACTTTTTTGACAATAAGAACCAATCCATACTCGCACACTTGTGTTCAATCGATTACACGAGTAGATCATGCACAACTTACAGCCAAGATAATTGCTGGTGCTATTAAAAAGGAAATGAACGAAGATACGACCATGACAATTAAAAATGTCAGACATTTAGTAAAAGCAAAATTTCCTGGTGCCGATCCATCATACGCTAAGTTATGGCGAGGCAGGAAGTTAGCAATTACAAAAATATTTGGAACTTGGAAGGGATCATACGCCTTGCTTCCTCGTTATTTTAATGTCATCCAACATTGTGAGGGTTGTCTTTCCACAACTTATAACCCGTCCATGTCCTTCCGTAAGCATGACATGACTCTCGATCCGGTAAACCCCAAGCAGTAAAGGTATGATTTCTATCCTCTTTTGGCCGACACACATTTAAGCGGGTCCAAGACCACAATTGCAATAACTCCATTGGACCCCAAATAGAACGAGGGTGCTTCCGAGTAGCAATCGATAATGCACGATACAAGTACGCCAAAACGGCATCCCCCCAATTGTAAAGCATAGGTGGACTACTCAAATTCTCCAAAAACTGGAGATACATGGCTGGTACACTGTCTCCACTTGAGTCTGGAAACATGACAGAACCAAATAAATCTAGAATGTAAACTCGAGTATGAAAATCTACCTGCTCCTGTGTGGGATTTTCCGGCATATTAGTGAACTCGCGCCGCAACCACTTCAAACTAAGACTGTAATTCGAAACCAGTCGTTGTTGCTGCTCAGATCTCTTCGAAGCGCGACACCTCCACGCCTCATCTTCGGCCTCTCTACCCAGATACTGATGTACCATATGCCTCCAGTTGTTATCACAAATTCCGGTAACAACCGCACCAGTTATTGGTAACCCCCATAAACAACTAACATCATGTAGAGTGACGGTCATTTCACTGATAAGCATGTGAAATGTGTGCGTCTCGGGCCTCCATCGCTTTACCAGTCCTGTAATCAATCTCTTGTCTTTTCTCTTATGAGTCAACTGAGAAATATGATACAATCCCAATCTCTTCAATGCCGGACCACAACTCTCGTGATATGGTACGACATTGTCATAACAAATGCACTTTAAATCATCACCGTTCTGCAATATTTGAACAATATCCTGAAATAAATATATATTACAAAAAATAAATATATATTACAAAAATATACCATATTTTTTACGGTTGCAATCTTGTGTTGGGCGACAGGCATCTGCAACAAGTCGGAAAGAGGCTGACAATCTGGAGGGAGAGAAGCACTACCCTCAAAGGTGCTAGACTGAGAAGTGCTAGGTCGAGAAACACTACTTCTTCTTCGAAGTCTCGTCATTTGGATAGAACTACCTTTAAATATAAAAAACAACATAATCTAACAAATTTTTAACAACTTACATATTTATCTAAACTAACTAATTAATAATCTATAAAATAACAATTTTTTAACAATAATCTAGATAATTTCACAATAATATAAATTAATTAACTAATTTAACAATAAAATAATCTAATATAACAAATCTATCTAAACTAACTAATTTAATAATTAACCTAACAATAGTAACAATAATCTAACAAATTTCTACAAAAAATAACACAAATTTCTACATAATTTGTGATTTCTAAATTAATTAACTAATTCAACAATAATCTAATATTTAATATAACAAATTTATCTAAACTAACTAATTTAACAATTACCTAACAATATTAACAATAATCTAACAAATTTCTACAAAAAGCAACACAAATTTCTACAAATATCAACACAAATTTCTACAAATTTTGTGATTTTCTATATTTTCCGAAAATCAACCATTAAAAAAAAACTAACCTGATACAACAGAGAGAATCCTCGATAACTCTGGAATATGGTAGATCTAATAAAACTCCGGAATTCTTCAAAATAACTCAAATTCTCGGATCTGCCTGGGCCTTTTTTTAATGGAGATAGCGATCTGGAGAAGAAGGCCGGGGGGTTTAAAATGCAAAACTCCGGAATCACTACGGACGGAGTAACTCCGGAATCAGGGATTCCGAAGTTAAGGGGATGGCTCTGATTCCGGAGTTATGGTGGATTTGCTGCTTCCGGAGTTATGTTGCTCCTTGTGATGCCGGAGTTTTGCTGTATTCCATGACTCCGGAATGGCTAATCTGATAATTTCTGTCATAATTTTGCCATTTTTGTGTTTTTACAATTTATTTCGATTATTTAAAAAAAATTCGGCATCTTCACAAAGGCTGTCATTCGCTTTTGCATTAGAGGCTGGGATTTTACCTTCCAAAAAAAGCATTCCTATGTTTCTTACCAGAAGGAAGAGGGAATTCACATCCCCTGAAATGGTCAGCAGCAGTGGGCCTCCTGCATTCTCACCGCTGCTACAGCGTCGAGTGCTGCCCGCATAGTGCTTTTGCTACAATACCAATGAATTTACAGCGTAACAGTGCTGCCCGCAGACCATTTCGGAGCCCGCATTATTTCGGAGGATACAGATTCAGAAAGAGGTGGGATGTAAAAGGAGAGAGAGAGGAGCCTTTTGGCAGCTTCTGCCAAGTTTCAAAAAGAGAGAGAGGGATGAGCCACACGAGTTGTTAGAATTAAAGGGAGAGAATATCGATTGCAATCTCAGCCTTTCATCTAATAATCAATCGAACGGTTCATAAAAATGTTGTCATAATTGTCAAAATAAAGATCGTCTAGTGATCCCTCTTGAGTATGGCTAATGTGAAAACGTTTGCACTTCAGTCGAAGTGCAAAAGTTTCATATAGCCAATTTTTTGTGGTCAAAATTTAAATTTGAGTTGCTCAATTAATTTTTCATATCAAAATATTGTAGAAAATCAAATTTCGTGATTTTTAGAGTTTTCTAGCTATATTTTAAATATTTTTTTAAAACAGTTCAGTTTAATAGTAAAAAAACATGACCTTTTCAGGACTGTTTTTAAAAAATATTTAAAATATAGCTAGAAGTCTAGATAGCTCTAAAAATCACGAAATTTGATTTCCTACAAGATTTTGATATGAATAATTTATTGAGCAACTTAAATTTAAATTTTGACAACAAAAAGTTGGCTAATATGAAAACTTTGAACTTCCGCCGAAGTGCAAACATTTTCACATTAACCATACTCGATCCCTCTTTATCAAATAATAACTGTGAACTTTGTCAATTGTGAATTTGTGATGAGAAACTTTGTATAATAGAGAAATGCAGAGTTCAAACTCTTAAAAAGTCCAAGTAGGAGATAATAAGCGGTATTTTTAAGGGGTGTTTTCTTCCTTAATTAAAAAAAAAAGATACTCTTGGGCTAACAAACATTCTTGCAAATTTGTATGAAAAGAATTTAACGAAGAAACATAAATTCAGGATTGTGTTAAAATCAAGACTTAAAAACAGATTTTAACTTCCATTTAAACTTCTTTCATACAGTCTGATTAAAAACATTTCGGCAAAAAAAGTATTTAACGGCTGTGTTGCACTCTACCACCCCAAACTATCCTACTTCTCCATCACTTAGGGGCGAATTAAGAGGCTTTTTAATTCCGGACACAGTTAAGTTCGGGCACTGAGATAGAGCTCAAACTCGAACACAAATCCACTAAAACTCATTAAAATATCATTTAAAACTCATTTTTCACTACAAAAATAACTAAAAATACACTAAATTTGCGTTTTTTGAAAATCAAGCCCGGTCACTTACCCATACATGGCTCCGCCACTGCCACCACTGCCGATCCCAAGTTTTGTTAGAAATATTGGGACTTAGAGTAGCAAAGACTAAAGTCAAACAATAGGACAGAAACATTTTCAATCAACAATTACAATTAAAGCTTTTAGACCTTAATCACCTAGCCAAAATGTTTAAGCAAATAAGTTCTAGAAACAATATAGCAATTTACAAATCAACAAAGTACAACAATAATAAAGAGAGAGAGAGTAGAGAGCAAGAGTAATCAAGAGAATTAAAGAACACGCAATGTAACGTGGTTCGACCTATAAATCAACTAGGCCTACGTCCACGGAACTCTCGGAACCAAATCTTCCTTCCGGGACCGATTTCACTAACAAAATATGTGTTCTTTACAGTTTCGAAATCGATCTTTGATTTCTTCTAAACAAGCAAACCAATCTTCGATTCCTAGACCAATATAAGGGGCAACACCACACTACACGATAAACAGTCTGATTGGCTAAACAATCAAGGACATGGATGTACTACTTCACAATACAAATATAGTGCACCAAAGGCTAGAAACTAGCTAAAGAAAAAGTTTTCGGATTGACAATTTGACTATGGGTGCTATCATAATGCTCTCAGGTTTATGTAGCTGAAGGAGGAGGCTCTTTGGCCCTTTCGGATGCTCAATTTGATGCTTGGATCTTGTGGAGGTTTCAGATTACCTTCTAATTCGTCTCTGCATCATATATATAGGTTTGACACTTCTTGGAGCCTTGAAACCTTGGATTTGTGCTGGAGCATTACATGACCTCCACAACGCCTTGATGAACCCTTATAACAGGTTGTGCACATTCCATAACTGCCCTTCTGTGTTTCTTTGGCTGTCTTGTGAGCCAACTTGAGCAGGGACCCGTTACAATGGGTTTGAAACCCATTATAACGAGTTGTGAGGCGTTACAATGATTTGTTGGAGCGTTATAGTAACGTTGTACTCTGTATACTCCTCCTCTGCCCTACATCTTCTCCTTCTAACCCGTTGTAACAGATTGGGCACTTGTTATGACGGGTTGCTGACTCGTTGTAACAGGTTCTGAAGCGTTATGATAACATTGTGTTTTGTGAAGCCTTCTCTTGATGTCTTGAGCATGTCTTAACTTGTGTTAAGCATGTATGAGCATGTGCAACACCATTTGTACCTGTGTTAACCTGCAACTTCACCAAAATCATGTGCAAGATTAGTACTTATTTGTTTTGCAAATTGTCAAACAAGAGATGAGTTTAATCCAACAAACTCCCCTTTTTGATAATTTGCAAAATCATATGTGACGTGCATAACAAGTGATGCACATCATAACATTTCTTCCCCTTTTAAATTTGGCAAAAGGCTCAAACATATAAACTTTCTCTGAGTTTTAGCACATATTTATAAACAAGTCAAGTTTAATTTTGCTCCCCCTTAATGAAATAAGATTTACAAATATAATACATGCCATTAAGTTCAATTTGGTATTCCAATTTAGTGTAAGAGAGGCATTCATCAAGAGAATATAGCAAGCAAAATTGCAATGTAAAAATCATAAAAGATGCATAAAGATTAAAGATATAATATTCAAATTCAAAGTCATGCATACAAACATCATAATTATACACGAAATTCATACAATGAGCATAACAAATTTAAAATGAAAGTGCAACCCTAATCTACTACTACTCATCATTACTACTCTCATGAATTGAGTTGAGTACCTCCTTCTTGTGGCTCTCTCATTTGAGCTTCAGATCCGGTGGAGTCGGAACAATCATTTCAAGTTTCGAATTATTGAGTTCAATTGGTCTGAACCATATAGTTGAACTCATTATGATTGTCAAGTCTCTAATGTACTATAGCAGAGTTATACTTGTTGTATAGAGAAGTGATACACTTGTTGAGAGACATAATTAGTTACTTCTTCAACCGTTGAGAAGACATATGACATCATTGAATTGAAAGTTTGAGGAGTGTAGAATGATTGATCTTGAGAGACTTTATACTCTGATATTTTTGAGGAGACATGTATGAAGATATACCGGCTTGAAACATGCTTGGTATAGGTTCTTTTTCCATAACTCGTGGAGCATCCGAATAGGTGTATTGATTGGGTTGTGCTTCTCCTTACTTATCCATTTATTTATTGGCTTGAATTTCGATTTTCAAGTCAAATTTTTTTTAATCCAACTCTTTTTTCTAAGAAAGGTGATTAGATCGATCGGAAGGTAGTAAAATAATTATCGTACCGTATCGTTTTGTGCCATTTCAAACCGTGTTTACCACATAACGACACATATCGACACAAATTTACAACTCTATCCCCTAGGCTCCAACAGCTTCGTCCTTTATGTTAGCAGGTGAGTAACAATTTAGGCGTAATCATCTCGAGAGACATTAGTCTTAGTCAAAAAGTAGTGCGTGTGCTTAAATTCAAGTTTGATATAATAACTCCTAAAAAAAATTGTTATAATAACCATCTCCATCAGCATTAGTACGCATCTCATGTCTCATCTCCTAATCATATCAACCGGTACATATCCAGAAAGTAGGATAGAATAATGAATGGAGGCTGTTTCGTTCAATTATCTCCAGTTTAGATTTAGTCATTGCCTCCAGTAAACAAAGCAACGAACAAATGCAGGTCCATTTGAATATTGGAAAGGAGATGTCTCTGAGAACGCTGAACTCAGACGCAAAAAAGCATTTGCACTTTTCTAGTGGTCCATATAGATATGATATAAACCGTGTTGAGGGTATCCAATTGTAACAATTTAAGATGAGCATGGCTAAAATAACATGTATAGTACACTACATAACGTACTATGCGCTTATTTGTATTTAATTTGATCATTAAATTGATATTTAAGTTGCTCAATAAATTTTTCATATCAAAATCTTGTAGGAAATAAAATTTCGTGATTTTTAGAATTTTTTTGCTATTTTTTAAAAACAATCTAAAAATAACATTTTTGATTTTAGCCATGCTCATTTAAGATTCGCGTCACATTTTAAGATATTTTAATGAAAATACAGAAAAGGATGAATGTATGATATCCAAGAAAGGCGCTTCTCCCAAGGAAGCGTACACACTAATGCTAAACATTCTACTTCACTTTCTGTAAACAATCATGTAGCATCTCTTTTTTTTTTTTTTGAGAGTGATCATGTAGCATCTCACTTAATGCTTGTATTTCTATACGATGGAACCCACTCGTCAGAGTCTTTTTACAGAGTAATTTGTATATGATCCGACATAGACATCAGAACTTTATACGCACACGTCTCTATACATCGCTGACATCATCCATACAAAAACAAATCAATCTTCCCGATCTGCGTTTGGGCTTTATCTTCACCCAACCGACCGAAAAAGAGAGAAAATCCAAAGCAAAAATAAAAAGAAACGAAGAAATTTCCTCTCCTCCTCATCAGCTCCTAGCTGGGGGAACAATACATTTTGTAGCGAATATTTCACATTTGTTTATGCATCGAATCAGCTATTAGAGACTTTCGTAAATTGGAGGTAAGTCTCTCTCTCTCTCTCTCTCTCACTGAGTGAGTAAGTAATCCTTCGTTGTTCTCTCTTGTTAGTATTTTTTTTTTTTTGGTTAAATCCCTTCCCTGTAATGTTCAATAAATGTCTTTGGTGTGGCTTTGAAATATTTTCTATATGCCCATGCTTTTCTGATAGACATTATGTTCGGAAGTAATATAGATTGAAATTCAAGTCCGATTGTTGTATTTTGGCATCTCATTTATAAAATTATTAGGCCTTGTTACTTCATTCGCTTGCAATTTCCAATGGTTATACCATTTCTACGGACCATTGTAGTTTCTCCCTTTTGCCTTTTGGGTTGTCCAATTGCAATTTCGAGAGCAATTTTTTCAGTTAAATATAACATCAAATTGTCTACTTCAACTAGTGGGAGTTGTTGAATTGTAAGATGCTGTTAGATTTTGTTGCAAAATGGAAGTGATGGGGTAAATCCCCATTTGTTTCAAAAAAAAGAAGAAGAAGAAGATGCTATTAGATCTGGATATGAGTGGGAAAACCCTCAACGAAACCAGTCAAGTTTAGCTAGCTCCATGCTGGAACATGCAGTTAAGATATAATATAAATAAATCAGTAGAGTTAGAAAGTTTTATATAGTTCAACTTTAGAACCAAGTACACATCCACCTAAATGTGCAACAACTTTATCCAAAAAACACCCTTTTAAATACTAAATTTAGCAACACTTATATTTTTAAGGGATTTCTATTTGATAAAGCAATTCAAACTTCATTACTTTAGCGCTGTTATATTGAAGGGCGGAACATACTGTCAACTCGTCTAGGTTTCTTATTGGATATATATAGAAATCTATTATTTTTGAGGGTATGTGTAAATTTAGTATTGAATATATGTGGACCTCCTTTTTACATCTAAGATATGAATGCTGATTTAAGCACAACTTCTATATTAGGATAACTTAGATCTGTTTGAATTTATACCTGATATCAGGCAATTTCTCGTGTGTCTTTCATTTTTATTAGGTGAACTTGAATTAGATGGATCGAGATGTTGTCGAGCGCCGGCTGAGAGCCATCACCCGCCACCTAGACCCTCTCTCTGATGATCTCACCTCTTCTTGCCTCAGCACGAACCCGACTGCTGGTGAATTTGTAAATGGTACTTGATTTTGAAATGCTTTGTGGAGAGGAAATTGGTGGAAATATTTTTGTTTGTGTTTGTGTGAAGATAGAGTAGCATGGACACAATTTGATTTTTATGTGAAATTTATGTGGATTCTTTTGTTTAGTATTTTTTTTGTGTGCCCTCCCTTAGCGTCTGTCTTACCTTGATAGGGCTTTAGCTTTGTTTGAGGTTTGCGGGCCTAGAATTTCTTTCTTTTTGCACATAAATAATATTGAAAATAACTGGGAGGCATTGTAAAAGTATCAGAAGTGGTAAGAGTTAAAATATGGAAGTGATTAGCATCTCATGATAACTTCTTCCTACATGAATTATACTTTTAAGTTACTGATAGCCTACTTCTTAGTTGTTATTATCACATTGTTTGTTATTTATGGGGTCCTGAATTAAGTGGATTACCTCTCTTTTCAGAACTAAAGTGTGTTTTCATTAGAAACAGCATCCCAAAACCACATATGCACTTTGATATGACATAAATCCATGACTGCAGTATATATCTGTAAAATAATCGATTTGGGAATTATAAGTTTTTAAAACTCAGTGGGAAGGAATATGGAGAAACAAATGACTCAAATCTGTCATGGTAGACAAAGTTGATAGAAAAGCCTGTCCAAATTTTGAACTAATCTTTTTGTTTAATCCTTTTGCTTCATACAGTGCAAGGCTACAGTACGGTTCTTCCAGAAAAATTGCAAACTGGAAAGTGGAATGTCTATAGGCATGTTTATTATTATTTTTTCAATTATTTTCAATTTCATAATTCAATGCCAGTACTGCTGCCAGTACCAATTTCAATTGCATACCCACATGTATTGCAGTAACTGCACCTGTAATAAGCAGTATTAACTATTAACAATGATAATTTAGGTCTTCTTGGACTTTTCGATAGCTAATCAACTTTTTTGCCCTAACTTAATTTGATTGTCCTTGAATGTGCAGATCAGCATGCTCTCCCTTAAAGCTGATTGATAGATTTCCCAACTTGCCTGAAGTGCGAACCTTACATGACAATTTTGTGTAAGATTTAATAATGGTTTTACATTTCTAAACAAAGTACACATGTAATTGTCTCGTAATAAAGAAAAGAGAATATAAAACTCTGTTCCTTTTTTTTGAAAATGATATTCAAGCCTCTCTTGTAGAATGATTAGAGATTATGGCATTGTAGAAATTTATTTTATTAAATAGATATACCTTTTTTTTGTATCAATGAGGTAACAGCCAGGGATGGCAGCCTATTTCTTTTTCTATTAAAGAAATATACCTGTAATATTTTGTTACTTCCAAATCAATGTGGTTCTTATAGTATATCAGTTCGTAGAATTTAATCTTGACGAACACTATGTGGCAATTGTTTTCGTCTTCCTTCGTTTACTTTATTAATTCTCCCTTGATAGGTATGCTGTCGAAAAGTTTAGAGATTATAGGTACTTGGGAACAAGAGTACGTCCTGATGGAACAGTTGGAGAGTAAGAATTCAGTGCCTCTTTCACTTTCATTCCCAACATTTTCCTTATATATATGTCTTCTAATTTTTTTTATCATTGTCATAAATTTTAACACAGTTATAAATGGATGACATATGGAGAGGCAAGCACAAGTAGGTCTGCTATTGGTTCTGGCCTTATTTATCATGGGATACCTCAGGTTCTTTTCTTACTTCAGTACTTGTGTAGTTCATGATTAACTCTGAATTCCTCACAATCTCATACGGTCATACCATGTAAGCATGGTACAAAATAAGAACAATCTTATGTTTTTCTGTCATAGATAAGATAAATCTTTCAGACTACGACTTTTAAGTCCTTTTAGCTTTATCATTGGATCCAAGGAATATCCCTTCTGCTAATTTTTATATCTCCCGGCAAGTGCATGGTTTCTTATGTTCCTTTTTTAATGTTGTGCTGGTCTTTTTCATCACCTATTCTTTCCTTCCTTACTGAGTTTTAGGCACCTCACTTTTAAGAAACAAATAAGGGAAAATTTTTAAGAGTTCCCTTTAGCATATTATGATGGAATGAGGCTAGAGGTAAATTTTCCATTGTGCTAATGAGCACAAAATGATGTTTTCTAATTTCTTGTCTTTATAATATAGTTCTTTTTTTATGTTTTGCAAGGGAGCCAAGGAAAGTTCTCTTTGAGTCAAAACCTTTTCAAGTTTATTTATTGTATATGATGTTAAATGTAGGGATCAAGCATTGGATTATACTTCATAAACCGGCCAGAATGGGTCATAGTGGATCATGCATGCTCTGCGTATTCTTATATTTCCGTTCCACTTTACGATACTCTTGGTACAATGTTTTTTTTTCAAATTGAAAAAAAACTTTTGACTTTTCCTATGTTGTCGTGTTAATAGTTTTGCTTTCATTTTCAGGCCCTGATGCTGTTGAATTTATTGTGAATCATGCTTTTGTGAGAGTCATATTTTGTGTGCCACAAACTTTAAGCATTGTAAGTGTCACAAATATAGTTTTGTTTTCTACTAGTAAATGTTATGCTTTTATTTTAGTTTTTGCACTCTTCATGTTTATGTGTTTGCAGTTGCTGAGCTTTGCATCAAAACTTCCATCAGTTCGGCTTATTGTGGTACTTGCAGATCCTAATCATAGATTTTTAGTTTCTATTTCATGTACTTGTCTTTTATGGAATGTAATTATGTTTATTTCCATCAATTGAAACAGGTTGTTGGTGCTGTTGATGAAAATATGCCTCCTCTTCAATCAACTAATGGGATAGAAGTTATTGCTTTCTCTAAATTACAAAGTGAGGTTGGTTCATCTTGCAACAACTAATGCTTTCTTTTATATGTATTTTTTGTTTCTGACCAAGGATCGAAACAGTTTTTAGGTCCAGTACCAATGGGTTCTTTTGGTATAGGATCAATACTAATCTGATTGCTAATTTGATATTTCTTTGTCAAATTATAGGGGCAAAAGACCCTGCAGCCATTTAAACCTCCTAAGCCTGAAGATACTGCCACCATTTGCTACACAAGTGGAACAACTGGTACACCAAAGGTAATCAGAATATAATTGCCTCTAGCAGTAATATTCATGACCACTTGTTAATGCCGGGTTTGAATATACAATCATACTGACATGCGCTGACCTGAGGCTGGTGCCTTGTACAAATCTCATTAGAAAACCCTAGAGGAAAGAAGATAGGAAGAAAAAAAGACTCATAGTTGAGTAAAATAGGCATCCAAAGTATTTCAATCTGAAATTGGTCCTAGCCTACCTGAAAGGCAAAATTATTAACTTGTTCATGCACCATTTTTTTGTGTTTCTTTTTAACATTATGAATGTATTTTTTCTTATGTACTGTTTAGATAACTAATGTGGTAATGTGTTCTTTTCTTCCCCTTTTTCCTTCAGGGAGTTGTTCTGACACATAGCAGCCTGATAGCAAATGTTGCGGGGTCCAGCCTCGCTGTTGATTTTGGTCCTTCTGATGTGTTAGTGCTTATTCTCTAGGATTTCCCCATTCCCCCCCTCCCATCTAAGAGCACGCATAACACATGCACCTCACACATACAAAGGGAAAAAAAAATAGCAAAAAAGAAGTATGCATATCAGGAAGAACTCAGAGAAAGCACAAGTTTTTTCCTAGTACATTTCACCGTTACCATAATTGGATACTCGTTCCTTTTTTCCAATTTGTATATTTCTTTTTGTTCTTAAAAGTATATATTTTTTTTTTCCAGATACATCTCCTATCTTCCTTTAGCACACATTTATGAGAGAGTCAATCAAATTGGATTAGTACACTTTGGTGCTGCTGTTGGCTTCTACCAGGGGGTTTGTACTTCTATTTCAACTAAACTTGTCTTTAACCTGTATGTTTCTGTGGGCCTTGTAAGGGTACCAAACAATTCGGTACAAGACCAATAAGCACTCGGCATAAATTCAGCACTTCAATACTTGTTACAGTTTGTAGACAATATACTCCTGCATAATAACCAATATAGTTAATATCATTTGGTACTTCTGTTCAGGATAATTTGAAATTAATAGAGGATTTGGCTGTTTTAAGACCGACGCTGTTTGCCAGTGTGCCTCGGTTGTATAACAGAATTTATGCAGGGTAAAATCCTTTCTTATTTTATATACTAATGTTTTCACCTTTGAATTTTGGCCACTTGCTTTATTAGTTGATTTTCACAACTTTTCGACATGTAGAATAATAAATGCAGTCAAAGAATCTGGGGGCTTGAAGGAAAGGTTATTTAATGCAGCTTACAGTTCTAAGAAAAAAGCATTATTGAATGGTACATTATTTATTTTTTCTGAACATTCCTGCTACCAAAAAAATTAAATAATAGAAACAATGTAATACAATTGCACTTGAGACTTCTTACCTTCGTATCCAGCCTGTCACACTCTCCCTTTCTCCAATGTCCACACAGATACACACTCTCTCTCACACACACAAACACTGACACTAATCAATCCTTCTGATCCCAAGGGAAAGAACCAGGGAAATATCACCTGTATCTGTATGCCTTCGTCCTATTTCTTCATACAATCCCAAACTATTTCCTGCCTGATGAACAACGAGGGAGGTCGAGGTGGTTACTTTTTTACTATCGTTATACTTCCTATTCATGATAAGGATAAAATATCATATTGCATCTTTTTTAGGGAAGAGCCCCTCTCCAATTTGGGAGAGATTGGTATTTAATAAGCTAAAAGACAAGCTTGGAGGGCGCGTGAGATTTATGAGTTCTGGTGCCTCGCCATTGTCTCCAGATGTCATGGAATTTCTCAGAATGTAAGCTATATCTTTTTCTCTAACCACATTTTCACTTATTCGCTTGGGCAATCTTAAAAGTACACTTATACACCAGCTTATATGACCTTGTGGTCGCTTAGATGAAATAGGTGCTCCCTTCCCCATGCACTGCAATTCATCCAGAAGCTATCCTCTTTTGCTTTGTATCTGTGTGTGGGTGAGGGGTGAAAGGGGAGTTCCACTTTTATTTTTTCTTTTGAAGAAATGTGGGATTAGGAGTTCTTGCATTTTATACGTGCAGACAGCTTATATGACACTGTTCCTTTTATTTTCTACGTCCTTTCAAAATTGGTACTCAAACCAAAAATTGGGTCTTTCAAAGTTCACAGTTCAAACATATCTCAGATTTGGAAACTTTGAATAGTTTCACATGATAGTTATATCCATTGTAGATCAGTGGGTTAAGTATGCTAATGGTACTTGATTTGATTCTTGTTTTAGATGTTTTGGCTGTGAGATTTTGGAAGGGTATGGCATGACGGAGACATCATGTGTCATATCTGTAATGGATCTCGGTGACAAAGAAATTGGTCATGTTGGTTCGCCTAATCCTAGTGTTGGTAAGATGCATATGAAATTATAAAAAGAAATGTGGGTCTTGTTGGACCTTTAATCCTGGTTTTATTAAGCTTTTTTTCCTGAAGTGAAAGGATACCATAATATGGTGGTTATATTAAACAATTCCTAACTAATACATTGTAAGGAGTACTGATGCAATTATTAGTTTTACATTGTTGAGAACACATTCTAAAGGAAAGATCAAACTAACACTAATGACATGCCAGTTTGATTACAATACAGAATCCTTGGTTGGATAGGCTGTAACAACTTTAGTTTAATTTTGAATGTTGGTTGAATAAACTCAAACCCAGTATACAATTCTTAATTTGATTTGAACTTCAAAAAGCAATAAGATTGGGTAGTGACTATCTGACAATTGGGGAAGTTCAAGGGTACATAAAAGTGGTGATATTCCTGATAGGGGTATTATATAGCAGTGCTTGGTTGGGGAATTTACTTGGTAATGGATCATATAGATTCATTGTTTTAATTCAATGACATTGTTTCAGAGATTAAACTTGTTGATGTACCTGAGATGAATTACACATCAGATGATGTACCATATCCTCGAGGTGAAATTTGTGTGAGGGGACACAGTGTTTTTAAAGGCTATTACAAGGATGAAATTCAAACGTAATTCGTTTTTCAAATTATATACTTCATTAATTAAAAAATGTTCCTTAATTTTTTACTTTGAAATTCTTCTTTCTTTTCTTTTTCAAATAAAAATTCAGGAGGGAAGTCATTGATGAGGATGAATGGTTGCACACTGGAGATATTGGTTTGTGGCTGCCTGGGGGCCGTCTAAAGATTATAGATAGGTACTATTTTCTAACTTATATTACTGTCAAGATTTAAGCATAATACATCTAAGCTATCAGTTTTATTTTCTTCATGTTCATTTTGATCTTTTTTGTATTCAGGAAGAAGAATATTTTTAAGCTGGCGCAAGGTGAATACATAGCTCCTGAAAAGATAGAAAATGTGTATGCCAAGTGCAAGTTTATTGCACAGTGCTTTGTATATGGTAAATGTCCTTTCTAACTACTTTTTCTTTGGAAATTTGACAATATCATTTCTTACTTCTATTTCTTTGCTTCTGTAATAAAAAAAACTTGTCAGGTGACAGCTTCAACTCTGCATTGGTTGCTGTTATATGTGTTGAACCAGATGTTTTGAGATCTTGGGCTGCATCACAGGGGATAAAGGTGAAATTTATTTATATAACAAAATTAAAGAGCAAATGAACAACCTTGTTTTTGGTGCATCGATAGCTTATGGTGCCAATGTGAAGTTGCAATTAGTGACAAAAAGAAAAAAAAAACAAGCCAGTAATATTTTTTACAACAATTTGAACTTACAAAACATTAGTTAATACTTGGAAATACTTAAACTATGTACAGTATGACAATATGGGGCAGTTGGTGAAGGATCCTAGAGCACGGGCTGCAGTTCTTGCTGAAATGGATGAGGTTGGAAAAGAAGCTCAGGTACGTACCTCCTAGATTTTCTAAAATAAACCAAACCAACTGTGAATACATTTTATTTAGATTTGAAAAAATATTTGTGATTGCTTTCAGCTAAGGGGTTTCGAGTTTGTGAAAGCTGTCACGCTGGTCTTAGAACCTTTCACCTTAGAAAATGGCCTCCTCACACCTACTTTCAAGGTAATTAGTCCCTGAACTGCTTTCATTTTTATGTTCATATTTTTTGTATTGTTCTCCATCTTTCCCGACAATTGAGTTACCTTTCAGGCATTGTTGCTGAATAACAATTATTATTTTTCTCAGATAAAGAGACCTCAGGCCAAAGCCTATTTCGAAAAGGAAATTGCCGACATGTATGCTCAATTGCCTCAATCTGAAGCTATTTAAAGAAAAAATATTTTATATGGTGTATAGAATAAAGGGTCAATTTTTTATTTACTTCTGTTAATAAAACATGTTGTTTCCAAAATTTGAGAGGAAACATGCTGTAACCATAGCTCCTTGAAATAAGGTGAGCTGTGTGGCCACTGACAACCAGTCACAGTAGGACACTATGAAGGAAATTATAACCTTAAAATTCTTCCCATGGAAGAATTTTTTTGAGTTATTTATTTTTATTTTTAGAAATTATGTTTTCTCTCCCTTCTGTTTCTAATTTGATCATTAAGGCCTGTACAAACAGGAGCTGTTCCTGGGTCATGATACTTCAACATGTCTAAAAAGATTGATCTAGTTGTAAATCGATTTATACTGCTAGAAGAACAATTTTAAGAAACGATTCGTATGCAACAAACTAACAATAGAATCGTTATACGAGTTGATTTATACTGTTAGAAGAACAATTTTAAGAAACAATTCGTTTGCAACAAACTCATCACATATCAGGCTTCTACTCATATGGTGGTTTTAATTGCAGTTTTATATCAAGTATCTTGTATCAACTTGAGGAGTTTGACGATTGTGAACTGGCACATTAGAAAAAGAAATGAGAAATACAAAACGATTCAAGCTATTTCGAATCAAGTATTTCACTCATGAATCTTTGCACATTATAAAATCTTACTATGAGAGTGAAATACTTGAATCTTAGAAATACATCATCACTGGCAATGAGATTGATTCAGTGAAACACTGAAGACCTCTTATGACAGTAATTGGGGTCATTTTCTATAACATGTTAGTAGTTGAACATGCCCCATGTCTCATGAAATTAGCCATAATGGCCTAAAAGTCTAAAACCAATCTCATTGACTCACTGATTTTGGGTTAATACAAGTTTCCTCTCGAAAAAGAAATTGGGTCAAAAAAATGGTGCCGCTATCTCCTTTTGATTTTAATATAGTAGTTTTCCGTTCTTCTTTCATATATATTAGTAAGAATATTTAGAAGGCAAAGAGAGAACAACAAATGACAAGTAATGGACCGGTTTTCAGCTCTCTATAGGATCCACAGATAGAATCACAGAGACGGAAAGCATATGCATGCATCTCGATGGGATACGCGATGTCAAATCCTTGTAACATCAAATGAACTGGGCAAAAGGTCTAGATATCATCATATTACATACTTCAGCACAAGTGAGGCACCTCTTTGATAAAAGATCAGATGATTGAGAATGAGCGCATTTTAAATAGAGCTTCCAGATAAATTTACTGTTATTAACCATATTCATACACACTATAGTGGAATCTTCCTAGCTTTATACTACAATTATTGATTATTATGGTTTTACTGTTTAGAGAAAAGAAGCAACTTTGGGGAAAGAGATCTTTTTTTATGTAGACAAATATTCCTTTATATATCCTTTTCTTTCTATAGAGACATGATGGTAATCTAAAATTTAAATATAGCAACCCCTTTTTATATTATTAAATACTATATATAAAGCTTGCTAAGTGTCGACGTGATCAATTTTTCTGACACTTCGACACTTCATTTTGCTATTCAATTTGTATTGTATGTGTGTCCAAGTTATCGGACACGCGACACGTCATTAATTAAATGCGTCATTAATTTTAATATAAATTATTAATAATATTAATTTCACGTCATTAATGTTCACACTTTCCTCATTTCATATAAATCATTATGTTTTAAAAAAAAACTTGAGAAAAATATATGATATTTGTTATTATATCTCTAATTCCGATGAAACAATGTTATTAAACAAAAATATTGAAGTTAGTATAATTGTCCTGTTTATTTTTCTAATACAAAAAGTTTCTTCTTAAAAAATAATAAACGACGGTACGCCATAATGTAATTTCTAATTTATATTATTATTATTAATTGACTGAACTTCTAGCCAAACATTTTTTTATACAAGAAGAAACAAACATTATTAGACAATATGAATTGGTTCTAAGCTTTATAATGCAGGATTTAGTAGTAATTCGATCTGAAACACTTCTCGTAGTAGGATAAGATGCTTTGTGGTGTTTTCTTTAATGGTTACCACTCATAAATGAAGTACTCTGATCAGAATCATGCTTCTTCTTGGTATTATAGTCAATTGTTACAATACTTAAATGAATTACTCGGAGAAGAACTCTTCTCATAGTAACATATGATGCTTTGTGGAGTTTTCTTGAAAGGTTGCCACTCCTTTTCATAAATGAGGTACTTTAATCAGAAACACTTCTCATAGTAACATAAGATGTTTTGGGGTGTTTTTTTAAATGGTTACCATCCATAAATGAAGTCATGGATAAGAAACACTTCTCGTAATTGGATAAGATACTTTGTGGTGTTTTCTTTAATGGTTATCATCCTTAAATAAAGTACTCAGACATGAAGCACCTAGAGTAGTAATCTATGCTCCTTTGTGTTGTTTCAGTCAAATGTTACCACCCTTAACTGAAGTATTCAAAGAACAAACACTTCTCATAGTAGACTGATTCTTTGTGGGGTTTTCTTGAAACGTTACCACTCATAAATGAAGTAATCGGATATGTAACACTTCTCGTAGTAGGATAAGATGCTTTGTGATGTTTTCTGCAATGGTTACCAGTCATAAATGAAGTACTCTGGTCAGAAACACTTCTCATAAAATGATAAGATATTTTGTGGTGTTTCATGAATGGTTACCACCCATAAATGAAGTAATCATATCTGAAACACTTCTCGTAGTAGGATAAGCTGATTTGTGGTGTTTTCTTTAATGGCTACCACCCATAAATGAAGTACTCTGATCAAAATCACTCATAAATTAAGTACTCTAACATGAAACACATAGAGTGGTATTCTATGATTCTTCATTGTGTTTTAGTGAATGGTTACAACACTTAAATGAAGTACTAGGAGAAAAAACTGTTATCGTAGTAATATGTGATGCTTTGTGGAGTTTCGTAAAAGATTACCACTCATAAATGAAGTACTTTGATCATAAACACTTCTCATAGTAGGATCAGATGCTTTGTAGTATTTTCTTTAATGATTACCACCCATAAATGAAGTACACAAATCAGAAACACTTCTCATACTAGGATAAGATGCTTTGTGGTGTTTTCTTGATTGTTTATCGCTTTCAAATGATGTACTCGGACATTAAGCACCTAGAGAGGTATTTTATGTATCTTCGTGGTGATTTAGTGAATGGTTATCATTATTAATCGAAGTACTCGAAGAAGAAACAATTCTCCTAGTATGAGGCTTTGTGGGATTTTCTTGAAACGTTACCACCCATAAATGAAGTAATTTGACACTTCGCTTAGTAGGACAAGATGCTTTGTGGTGTTTTCTTTAATGGTCACCTCCCATAAATGAAGTAATTTGACACTTCTCTTAGTAGGACAAGATGCTTTGTGGTGTTTTCTTTAATGGTCACCTCCCATAAATGAAGTACTTTGATTAGAAACATTTTTTGTAGAAGGAAAATATGCTTTATGGTGTTTCTTGAATGATTACCACCCAAAAATGAAGTAATCCGATCTGAAACACTTTTCATAGTAGGATAAATTGTTTTGTGGTGTTTTCTTTAATGGTTACTATCCATAAATGAAGTAATCCGATATGAAACACTCATAAATTAAGTACTCGGACATGAAGCACATAGAGTGATATTCAATGCTTCTTATTGGTGTTTTAGTGAATGATTACAACACTTAAATGAATTACTCGGAGAAAAAACTCTTCTCGTAGTAAGATATGATGCTTTGTGGAGTTTTTCTGAAAGGTTTCCACTCATAAATGAGGTACTATGATTAGAAATACTTCTCATAGTAACATAAGATGTTTTGGGGTGTTTTCTTTAATGGTTACCATTGATAAATGAAGTACATGGATAAGAAACACTTCTCGTAATTGGATAAGATATTTTGAGGTGTTTTCTTTAATGGTTACCATCCTTAAAGGAAGCACTCAGACATGAAATACCTAGAGTGGTAACCTATGCTCATTCGTGTTGTTTCAGTCAAAGGTTACCACCCTTAACTGAACTATTCAAAGAACAAACACTTATCATAGTAGGCTATGATTCTTTGTGGGGTTTTCATGAAACGTTATCATCCATAAATGAAGTAATTGGATCTGAAACACTTCTCGTAGTAGGATAAGATGCTTTGTGATGTTTTCTATAATTGTTACCATCCATAAATGAAGTACTTTGGTCAGAAACACTTCTCGTAGAAGTATAAGATGCTTTGTGGTGTTTCTTGAATGGTTACCACCCATAAATGAAGTAATCAGATCTGAAACACTTCGCATAGTAGGATAAGATGATTTGTGTTGTTTTCTTTAATGGTTACCACCCATAAATGAAGTACTCTGATCAGAATCACACATAAATTAAGTACTCTAACATGAAGCACATAGAGTGGTATTCTATGATTCTTCATGGTGTTTGAGTGAATGGTTAAAACACTTAAATGAAGTACTTGGAGAAGAAACTGTTCTCATAGTAAGTTATGATGCTTTGTGGAGTTTTCATGAAAGGTTACCACCCATAAATGAAGTACACAGATCAGAAACACTTCTCGTAGTAGGATAAGATGATTCGTGGTGTTTTCTTGATTGTTTACCGCCTATAAATGATGTACTCGAATAATTATGCACATAGAGTGGTATTCTATGCTTCTTCGTGGTGTTTTAGTGGATGGTTACCACCATTAAACGATGCACTCGAAGAAGACACATTTCTCCTAGTAGGCTATGAGGCTTTGTGGAGTATTCTTGAAATATTATCACTCATAAATGAAGTAATCCGATCTGAAATATTTCTAGTAATAGGATAAGATTCTTTGTGGTGTTTTCATTAATGGTTACCACCGTTAAATGAAGTACTCGAACATGAAGCACCTA
>CAXKVX010003881.1:0-19545 GCA_964058865.1 Eleocharis quinqueflora
CAAAATTGCAAGTTTTATCAGCTAGTCAGCATACCACCCGGTACCGACGAGCTTTATTACAGAAACAACTATATTATTCCCTGAAGGATCCTGTTATTAACCATGACTTATCTAACTCTAATCTCAGTTATAATCCAACAAATCAACATCCTCATCCTCATCTTCCCCTTCCTGATCCCCTGGTGCTTGATTAGAAACATCTGGCTCAACAACAACCTGAACCTGTCTGGCACCTCTTTGCGCCTGGAAAATCTGTGCTAAATTGGAAGTTTTCTGTGTCCGATTTTCAACCAAATGAAAAATTAACCAGTATAGTTGGGTCGGGGTTATCTAGTTCGTCCGGAAGTGAACCTTTATTCTTGAGTGGGTCTCAGATCGAGGTCCTATCAGAAGACAATTGTTGATTTTGAAAATATACAACCATTCCAACAAAAATGATATTCTCTCAAGTTAAAAAGATAAGTAGAAAGATTCTGAAGTTAATGTAAAATTCCATTTTCTACATCATTGGGCATCACCTCTGTTTGACCGTGTCTAATAGGAAATATTTCAGGCCCTCTATACCTAGGAAGCAAGATCAACAATTATTCTCTTTTCTCAAAGTCTAAAGGAATCAAGAACAGTATTTACAGCAACAAATCCGGCCCAATACCTGAAATTTAAAATGTTATAATTAGACTTATATCATTTCCAAACTCCAGACAGGGGACAAATGGAAAAAAGAAATTTAAATAAAAGAAAAGAAAAAACACAGACTGGCATGGGAAATTTATGAATTGAAAAAGAAATGTATGTAACCATTAATTTAAGTAACGACAAATGTGTTTGTTTTGTTGTATGTCTAACCATTTAAGATGCGCATGATTCCGTAGTTATCTTGTTTGCTTTGAAATTTTGTACGTATTTTGGTTAATGCTCATCATAAAACTGTCGGCATTAAGATACCACTTTCTCAAGAAAAAGAAAAGGAAAAATGCATGGTAAGTTGGTCACGGCCTCACGGGTGGAGACTTTGAAATTAGGCACTGCTGCCTTTGGTAGCTAGCATATAAACCCATATAATATGTATAAATAACTGCCAACTGCTGGTCTGGCAACAAATTAATGAAATATGATCCCCATTGGGCCCCACATATCAGCCCATTATCTGATCACCTATCATCCCTGTTTCATGACAGCCCATTTACTCACATTACCTCACACTATCCTACCCATATTCACACAAAACACACACACACACACACACAGAGGCTGACACTGACACACACAGGCTGATCACAAACCTTATTGCACCAAGTCACCAACTACTATTGATTGTTCATCAGAGCATTGAATGTTTTTTATCTTTTGTTATTGGCTAATTATGTTCCATGAATTGTCTATCTTTTTTAGCCAAGATGCCATTTTCATTGTTTCTTATACTAGAGATCTACAGTGTACCTTACGTAACGTCGGTGGCATATTTAGAAAAAGATGCTCTTGACAACATTCCAAAATTGCATGAAAAAAAAACTCAATATGCATGAACACTGCAATTAGTACATTGTAACGGAACATTTCAAGTACAATCCTTATTAAATTTCAGTGTTTGCACACTGTTACATTTGAAATAAGTATGTGGTATTGATTTAAACCTTTTTTTTAAGTGCATGACATCCGGCACCGGGTACTAGTGGCAGAGTGCACGGTATTTGCTTGTGTAGAGAAGAACGCTATTTTTTGGGGGGGCCTTTTTGGTGGTGGAGATGGGAAAGATCCTTGTACATATATTGTGTCAAAAGATAAAGATTTTTAATAGAATAGTCGTTAGTTGATAACAGAATGCGATTACGATTAATTAATAAAGTTATTAAATAGTTACTGGCATACAATGTTACTAATTATTAGTGTCTAGGTAGGGACGACCTACATGTATTCACGAAGAGTCAGTTGCTCATTTCTGGAAAAAAAATGCAAAATAAACTTGTATATTTATACGAGTTGTCAAATTTGTTTGCAAAATAACCTTGTATATTTAAAAGTTGTCTTATTTTGCCTCCCTCTGAAAAAAAAATTATAGATCTTGTTCCTTTCTGACGGAAATTCTGAATCCGTCCTTGTGCTAGGTCCAATGTATTCGTTGTAAATAAAAGCTATATATATGCCTATGTAAATCTTTGATTAGAATCAATCTAATACAATTCTATTTTTTTTCCCAAATTACTCTTTCACTCTACATGGTATCAAAGCCAAAGTAATGCTGGAATAAGACTTGCGCTTATTCCAGAAACTATGCATCTATTCTTCTTCTATTCCAGTCAATAAACCAAAAAACCTCTTTATTCTCTTCTATTCTCAAATTTGTCCCTATTATGTACCTTTTATTCCTCTATATTCTCGCTATATTAATCATTTCTCTTCTCTGACAACACACGATTGGAGCACCAGTCGCATCCCCTTTTGGTGCAGCTAGCAGTCTAGCACCGAGAACCAACACCTCAACAGTATCAGCTCCACAAACCACTGCCTCGACCCTGTGGATCCACCAAGCACCTCGAGATCCAACAACCAACCTCTCGAGACACTAAGATCCAATCCAAGAACTCACCAAGAAGACGTCGCCATTCGCCACCATGGAAGCTACGTCTCCAATGGCATCGCCATATGCAACCTCCCCTTCTCTGCCAACTCTGCTGCTCTCTCTCGACCCCCTTCCTCCTGTTATTGCCCCTTCTTCCTCTTCCTGTCATTATCAAGAGAGCTTTGGTTGGCTTCAACAGAGGTTGTATTCTCAACATAGTTTTTTTTCAGCATCCTGCACGTAGACTCCCCACTCTTATTTCACAGAAGATGTAAAGTTACGAGCAACTAAAAATTTCTTTCAGAGTTCACCTATTTCTGCTGCACTTGTCCTGAGGCTGTCAATTGTTGTTTGAACCAATTTCTTTTTTCTAGCACTAGAGCTTGCAAGCATTTCAGCTCCTTTCTTCAAAAGTTGTCTCTTAACATAGAATAGAGAGAGATATTCGAGTTTGGATTTATAGTTTCTGTCACAAAGCGATCTCTCTACACCTACATAATATGATTCCATGATTAGGAGTATCAATAAAGGATGAAGTCCATCTATGAACCCACATCAGAGGTGATGAGCAAAGGCACTCAAGAAGAAAGCCTTTCTATGGACTCAAATGTGAGGTGATAATGGTAACGAAGAATTCAAGGTGAATTTCGTGAAGGACCTAAGGTGAAACACATCTATGAATCCACATTTGAGGTGATGAGTCGAAACACTAAATAAGAAAGCCTCTCTATGGACTCCAATGTGTGGTGATGATCGTACTGAATGACCTATGGTGAAGCCCTCTATGAACCATCATACGAGATGATGAGTTGAGATACTAAAGAATAAAGTCCCTCTATGGATCCAATGAGAGGTGACGAGTGGTGAAGACCTAGTGAATCTAATTTCAAGTACTATCAAGGTAATTTTATGACAAACTCAATTTGCGATGAGCTTGAGGGGTGTATTATGATAGTTGTTAATGATATAACAAGAATCGGTTAGGACTAGTTAGTAAAGTTGTTATTTAGTTAGTTACTAACATACAATGTTATAGTTATTGGTGTCTAGGTCTAATGTATTCGGTTACAAACTTACAATAAAGACTATATATATGCCTATGTAAATCTTTGATTAAAAGCAATCTAATACAATTGTATTATTCCCAAATTACTTTTCTCTCTACAATTTTAGTTTATGTATAATTTCATATATATCAAATAATATATTATTAGATTAAACTCTTGTTTGATTTGATAATTTGCAAAATAAATCAGTACTAACATTGCACAATTAGTTTTAGTGAATTGTAGGTTTATACAGGTACATAAAGATGATGCAAAGGCTCAAACATGCATATACAAGTCAAGACGATCACATATATATCAAGAGCAAGAAAATTGAACAAGATAGAGGCTGGACAGAGCCTTGCGTTATGGTAACGCAAGGGGAACCCGTCATAAAGGGTTGTGTACCCGTCACAACAGGTTAGCAATTCGTTGTAATAAATTGAAGATGAGAAGAACTAGAAGACATGGCATTTTGGTATCTTAGCAGAGCCATGCGTTATGGTAATGCATCCCACACCCATCACAACGGGTTGTCAACACGTCATAACGGATTTCCTACCCATCACAACGGGTTTCTTTCCAGATGGGTCCAAAAGTCAACCAGAGATGCATTGAAGGGCAATTTGGAAAAGAAGCCAACCCGTTACAACGGATTCTATAACGAGTTGTAGGTGTCTGTAATGCAAGGCTTTCATATCAAGAGTTCAAGACTTCAACATGTGCGCAGTCTATATAAACATTGGAGATTCGAACCAGAAGCATTAAGAAAAACCTCCCCTAGTTTGCAAGCATCTAATTGAGCATCAGAAATAGCATAATAGCGTAGATGTCAGATGCCTCCTATAATTATAGAAATTAAAATGGTTTTAATTCTATTTACCAACATAACACAGATCCTATTGGGTCACACCGCATAAGAGCTAATCAGAGAATCTTAATGATTAATTATAAATAGGTTATAATTAATATTAAGATGGTTATAATTAATTATATATGATATGATTAAATTCTCATTCAGCATCCACATCTTGAGAGTGTTTCTGAGAGAACACTTTGTTGTTATTTTAGTTTGGTGAACTACGTTGTGTTGTCAAGTAGTTCATCTCCGTCCTTGATTGTGTTGTCAATCGGACACGTCTGACTTTATAGAGCGGTGAAGCCCCTTGCAAAAGTTTAGGAACTTAAGATAGATTTTTCTTGTTGATAGGAACCTAAGATAGATTCCGCAATTGTGCGAACACTTGTGATTTAGTGGGATCGGTCTCGGAAGGTATTTTTGGATTCAGGTGTCCCGTAGGGTAGGCCTAGTTTGTTTGTAGGTTGAATCACGTTACATAGCATATTTTCTTGCTCTCTTGCTCTCTCTTACTCTTTATTTTACTATTTTTACATATTATTGTTTGAACTGCTCTGTTACTTTTCGTACTTGGTTGATTGAGATTTTAAGCTAAATGATTAAAGTTAAAAATTCGAATTGTATTTGATAAAACGCTTCCGCACACATAATTGATCGTTACATTCTCATTCTTACTTGTATAGTATACCGCTCTCTATTATATATGCCTTTGTTCGATTTAAAAAATATATATATACTGAGCTTAATTTATAAAAAAAATAGAAGAAAAAGAAACTTGGCAAAATAAAATAACTTAATAATAGGTGTTACTGTTTACTATTTAGAAGTCGTATATTACGGATTCAAGGGCCCACATTCATGCAAGAAACAAACTCATCAGTTAGGCCCAACAAAGCATGGGCTCAAATTGATTTGTATTGACAGGTTTGCGAGCAGCGAGCAAATCTTGCTTTGTCCTTTGTACCATTTATTTTCCTTTCAAGTTTCAACTATCAAAGTACTGCTCAGAGTTAGAGATGCCTCTGTTCATCTGTTGTGTCACAGTGCTTCAATTTTCAACTGAAGACATGTTCCCATCAAGGAAAAATAAAATAAAAAAACTTAAACAAATATATATATATATATATATATATATACTACCAAAGGCTAAAGCAAGCGAATAAAGGGTCTGCATAGCAGCATAGTGGACACATATCTCAACTTATTAGCCTTAAGTTATATGCATTAATTATCTCTCTGGTAAAAAGGATGGCAACAGCCACTATCTCGGATAAATACACTAGGTAGCATTAGCAATTGACCTATGATTGTGTTCACTCGTGATATATCTTTTTTGATATCTAGGTGGCAGTGCCTTCAAAAAGCAAAGGAGAAAAAGGAAAAATATTAAAATAGAAAAGGAGTGGGATCTATTCTCTACTTGCACCACCAACTTTTGCATCTTTTGGGACACAAAAAAGGTGACATGTGATGAGTCCTAGGGAACCTCAATTTCTAGCCTTGCTTGCTTCCTTCATCACTCGCTTGCTTTGCTTAAGCACTAAAATTTGGAATGTAGATTAGTCCCACATAGAAAGCAAACAAGAAAAAGAGTGCAATCACATAAGGTAATAATGTTAAAAGCTGTGTACATATTGAAAGTAGCCGTTGGGTGTGGAGAGGCATCTATTGTGTGGGGCACCAGGCACCTGGCACCACCTCTCCTTGAAAATTGAAATTATATAAGACCAGTGACCACTGACCACCACCTTCGGTTCTTTTCTTTTCTTTCCATCAAAGATCAGATTTGGTGGGTTCAACTTTGGCTCCTCTCCAAATTCTATACAAATTCATTAATTTATTTCATATCAATTGCATGTCTTTGATTCAAACTGTGCATCCAACACAAGTACATACAAAACCAACCTTTCATATCTAAAAACTGTTGTTATATATCCATCAATCTATCTCAATTAAGTTACTGTGCATGATTGAATTAAATTAACTGGAGAGACAATTGAATAGAGATTGGTTGGTGGATGCCGATGCCAATGCCAATATACCATCAACCTTAATTTTCTATGGTGTGACTTTGAATATGCCAAGCCATGTGAACACACAGCATCAGCATCAACATCAGCATCAGCATCAGCATCTCTCCTTTTATTTTTCTGATAAGTGTGTAAGTGTGTAGTGTGTGTCTAGTACTGTCAACAAAGACAAATGGAAAACCGTAGATCACGTTAGGCGTGACTCTTTAAAGAATTTGAATCGAAATTGAATGATACGCGCACCACCACGACACGACTTATTGAAGTGTTAGTTCCCTTTTTTTTCCTCTCTTTCATAGATGGGACCAAATTGTACAGTTTGTTTTTTCTTTCTTTGCCACATTTTTTTCCTTTTTTTCTTTTGTCAAGAGGAATTAATTGCATTAGTTGGTTGCAACTCCGTAGTCTGGTCCTTGTTTGAATTTGTATCGCTTATTTTTTATCGTTAAACAGCGTAATGGAAACGCATTTCGCTTTCGATTGAAGAAGAGATTGGACTTTGGAAGTTGGAACTTTGGATTGGAACAGAGATTTCCCAAATTTTTAATATAAACAAAACAAACAAAAAAAATACTTAAATAAACAAAATCGGAAGAAAACTAAAAAAATAAAAATTAAGATCCTCGGACCGAAGCATTTATTTTCCGCTCAACTCATCATGTCAATTCTTGTAACAATTGTGATTTAATTAAATTGTTTATTAATAAAAGTATTAATAATTTAGTTCAAGAGTTAGAGTTATATTTAGCTAATTTATTAGTAACTTCGGTTACATTCGTCGGAACTGTATTTAGTTTTTTTTATCGTCGCAAGTAATCGAGTCTTCTTTCATCGCGTCAAATATGATTTGTAATCGGAGCGAGCAATTCAAAATTAAATATGACGCAAGTTCATGATAAAAAAATACTAATTAAGACAGAGTTGAAGATGATTTCAAAGTAGAGATGCACATTCTTCCGACCGCAAATAATACTAGATGCGATGGAAGTAGACTCAAATATCTACAACTCGATGGCTTGCGACGAAAAAACCTAATTACAATCACGAGAGTGTAGCCGAAGTTGCTACAAAAAATATTTAGTATGACTAGCATTGTTTTATAATTTTTTTGTACCAACTTTCGCTACGCTCGTCGAGACTGTAATTAATTTTTTTATCGTCGCAAGTCATCGAGCTTTTGATATATGAGTCTACTTTCATCGCATTGAGTCAGATTTGTTTGTGGAAACGAACGATTCAACATTGGATCTAACTCAAAATCGTGATAAAAAATTACTAATTAAGACATAAGTTGACGATGATGTCAAATTTGGATGCACCATTCTTCCAACCGCAAATCAGCTCGGTGCGGTGGAAGTAGACTTGGATAACTATAACTCGATGACTTGCGACGATAAAAAATCAATTACAATACTGAGGAGCGTAGCCGATGTTTGCTACAAAAAAAATTGTATGATTTGCATTTTTTCTAATTTCTGTAGCAATTTCGGCTATGCTCGTCGGGACTGTAATTATTTTTTTATCATCACATGTTGTTGAGTTGTAGATATCCGAATTTACTTTCATCATGTCAAATCTTATTGTGATCGGAGAAATGAACTATTCAAAATTAAATCTGACTCAAACTCATCATAAAAATAATTAATTAAGATATAAGTTGAAGATTGTGCTAAATCTAGATGCACATTATTATGATTGCAAATCAGAGTCCATGCGATGAAAGTAGACTCGGATATCTACAGCTCAACGACTTACGACTAGAAATTTGACAAAACCCGATCGAATCCGACCCGACCGGGTCCGGCCGGACTCGCGTTCAAATCAGAGTCTATTCTAAAGTTAGATTAAAATGTAGACGCGTTCTGAATTATTTACACAGGACGCGTATCAAATTGAATTGATTTGGAAATGAAGTGTTTAGCCTTAATTGAATAGTTTAAAATCTTTAACGGTGTTGTACTATTTTGAGTTAGTTCAGCTCAACTCTTATATTTATGAATTGAGTTCAAGCTTGTCTCATCTTAATTTGTAGTAGTTCGAGTTGTTGTCAAAAAATAATAGTAGCTCAACTTAAAGGAAAAAAACTTGGCTACATAAAAAAAAGGTACATTAAATACTTCGAATCACTCTAATTCATTCGATCTTGACCTAAAATGCGATTTTTGATGTATCTAACGACCGAAATAACTTGAAGTATCTAGCGTACATATCTTTGATATATTTAAGTTTTTCTCTAACCTAATATATAATATAATATAATATATTGATGTAATAAATTATTTCGTTTGTCGAAGACATTATTTTTTGCATAAATTGTTTCATTTATCTATTGTGCATTTTAACATTAGAAGGCTTAAACAATCTTTGAGATAAAAAAAATTATAACATTAAAAGAATTAAAAGATGAAATACCTATGAGGCTATGAAAAGAACAAGCACAAGGACCCATATTTTGTTTATACACAAGATTAGGTCCCTTTAGTACTTTTGAAGATATTGGAGTCCTATATGCATCATTAGTTAGAATCATTTCAGAATAAATAAAAGACAAATTTGGTAAAGCAAAATTTAGGGACTATATTCCTTGAAGCCATTATAACTCTAATTCGATATGCACAAAAACATAAAAAAAAGTAGGATAATGTTTCGTAGATACCACCTTTGATATAAACTATTGATACCGATTTTATTATGCACATTTAGTTGAGTTATAATGCACATTATTTGAGTTATTATGCATGTTATATCATAACTATTTCAGTACAAAAAATAACATGTATAATTATTTCATTACAGAAAATAACATGCATAATGACTCAAATAATGTGCACGATAACTCAACTCAAGCTGCATAATAAAATCGTTAACATGTATAACTATTTTAATATCAAATATGATATACGAATGCATAATAGCTCAAATAATATGCATGATAACTCAACTAAATATACATAATAAAATCGATATCAATAATTAATATCAAATATGATATACGAATCAGCTCCCCCAAAAAAAAAATTTGCATCGAACTCCTTTAAATAATTAAATGGATGAGATGTAGACACCCAATATATCTTTATAGACTTTGGAAAAATACAAATAAGTTTCTGGGATTCTGATATAAATATAAATAAATTTCTTATGAGACCTTGGAAAGTGTAGACATGCATGCATTGCACTCACATACCACATACGCACCAAAGTATATTAATTACGAAGACAAAGTTGTAAATGCCAGAGGGGACCAATCAATGCATACATTTTGGAGCCAACGAAAATTTGTGTTCATTATTTTTAAATAAAGCAATTGCAATAAATGCTGTCAATTGATACAGTAGGAACGCAACTTACCACTAAATGCCCAGAGCATTTACGGAACATTTACTATCTGAAAACACAATAGTAACATTGCAACTTCACAAAAAAAAAAAAAAAAAACTGTATGGGAATCTATCTTAATAAAAAAGCTGCAAGAGAATCGCTCATTGCTACGTCATTGGGTTCCTCTATTCATCAATTGTAATTTGGAAGTCCTGTCATATAGGGTTTTACATACGGATCGGATCAGATACTCGTAGATTCAATCCGGACAGATTTACAGATTTACGTATCCAAGGGTATAACGAGTCGGGTAAGCATGGGTCTGCAGTGAAAAGGGTCAATTCTACCTGTGATAAATCCGGGCGGGTCGGGTGGGCATGGGTTCCCGCCGGATTTTCTTTTTTTTTAAATTAATGTTTTTGCCGATTTTTTTTATTTTTTTGATTTTTTTTATTTTGAAATGACATAAAGTGATATGAATCTGTCACGAGTCTTGTCACGAATCCACAGGTCCACAAGTCAGGGGTTCGAAAATTTTGTCCTATCCGATCCGCTCTAGATCCACGGTTTCATTTTCCACGGGTCAGACGGGTCTTACCATGGATCGGGTCGGTCACAGTCCGGATACGAATTGGACCACGGGCGGATCAACCCGCCCAGATTTTAGCACAACTCTACTGTCATATACCCATTTTTCTCCAAATTTTTTTAATAAAAACTGAAATATTTTGCAAAACTTGTCAGAACTTAAGAATTTGTCAAAAAAAAACTAGAAAACTAAAAAGAACTGTATTACTGATATTCTGGACTTCTATTTAGTGTAATGGAAGACATTACTTTTATGAACGACAAGGACATATTCAAAATTTTCAGCAGGATGGAGGACAATTTTAGTATGAAATATATTAATGAAATTATTTTATATGATATGTATATTTTTGTATTTGGTTACTGAAAATCTTAATTTTAGATGTGTATTTTCGCAACAACAAAAAATCAGAACATATTTTTAAAATTATTTGAAAATTATATGCATATTTTTCACAATTTTTTTTACAATTGCAAATTATACTATATACGTATTAGAAAAAGGAATTTCTAAGGTAGAGCACGTGCCCTATCCTGTCAAGTACTACATTTGTCTGTGATGGAGTATAATGGTACTATTTACAGGAAGAGTTTAAGTTTATTTTCTAGTTTGTTTTTTAGTGGTTGTTGTAAGCATACGGGTAATAAATATATAAAATGTTTTACTAATATCGATACTTTATTTTTCAAGATTTTTTTTAACAAACATTATCAGTGATAACATTTTTATTTCATCCAAAATTCAAACTCTTTATTTTCTTTAACAAAATATTTTATAACATTTCCATTGGTGAGAACTGAGAATGAACATTGTGCTTGCATGTTACCGTTTCCTTGAGTTGTAATATTACGTTTCCAAACTGATTAATTTGATTATTTCTTTTCCCCAAACGATAAGGTTGTCTAATTTAATATATTTTTTCAAATTAATTGAAATGCAACAATATACGAGCACTGTTAAAAAAATACAACTATTTGACCGTTGAAAAGTAATTTTTTTTTTTTTAGGAAAGTTGAAAAGTAATTAGTGGCCTTTACGCTATACATCTTTTCAGGAAAACAGCAAGTAAAAGATAGAATTAAAATACATATTCAAATATCATAGTCCATATCCCTATGTATCACCATGTATAGTGCAGTGATATAAAATTGACAATCTCGCCTAGCTATAGTCATATAGTGGTAAAGCTAGTGTGAAAATACAGACGGGCACGAGCGGACACGAGTACGCGTTGTTCAGGTCACGGATTGTACGGATGAGACGAGTTAAACAAGACGGGTTGAGTTTGGAAAGATGATTCGAACTCGTCCTTTGACCTGTCGGGTTGGTTGGGACGGATTGTGGCGGATTGGAGTGGGTTACAGGCGGATTGGAGTGGGTTACAGGCGGGTTGGAACGGATTGGGCACGGATTGAATCCACAAGCGGGTGCGGAGGGGCGACGGGGGAGCGCGGTCACAAACTCAAGTCCGTATGAAACCCGTCCCTGACAAGAATACGAACGGGCACAATTAGATTCACGAGCGGGTGCGGGCGGACGACAAAGAGCGCAGACACGAATCGAGTTGATCCGTACGAATTTTGTCCCAACAATGAATAAAGCAAGGATAATTAATGAAGACTACGAGTTATGCTGTCGTCTTTACAAACTAAATACATACTAACATACATAACATAGCCACAGAGGCATCTATAATTCTTACATTACCTCTTTTTATCTGATTTGGTGGTCCCAAGTTCCTGCACGATTACAAATTGTCACGCAAAAGAATAAAATTCACGATAGAAGTTGATGGCCTAAGGTCTAGGGAGAACCTCTCGTAGTGTTAGATAAAAAAAAAAAGCATTGAAGAAAGGGGATCAATAAATTTTGGGCTCGAGTATTCACTTAGCTAGTGCACCAATTTTTCAAAACGCGGTGCGTATTAATTTGCATTTATTTTGCGCTGGGGTTAATGCAGAAATATCTCCACTTAAGAGAGCAGAGTAGAAAAATAATTTACTAAAATAAAGCATCATATCAAATACTTATATCAATATGATAGTTTGAGAAAAGTTTGATTAATGACATAATAGTTTGAGAAAAGTTTGATTTTGCTTCTGAACTATTCGATTTGGTTCAATCAAATTTCTGAACTTTGTTTTGGTTCAATCAGGCCTCTGAACTATTGGTTTTGATCCAAATTATCTCTTGAACTTTTTCTTGGTTCAAATTGACCCATAAACTATTGAATTTGGTTTATATTGTCTCCTAAATTATTAATTATGTTTCAATATGCATGCTCCATTTTGTTATAAATATTAAGGAAAAAATGAATCAAATCTAATAGTTCAGGGAGGAACTTGAACCAAGAAAAAGTTCAAGGAGTAGTTTGGACTAAAACTAATAGTTTAGGGGTTTGATTGAACCAAAACAAAGCTTAGGAATTTGATTTAACCAAATTGAATAGTTCATAAGCCAAAAACAGACTTTTCTCTAATAGTTTTTTTTAACATATTTTGTAGATAGATGTGACTTCTATAGAAATACACGCATTATTAAACTAAAATACTATATATTTTACCAAAATAAAAATGCAATCAATGATTCATTTGTTCTTACTGATTCATATAGAACGAAATAAATAAAAATTTATTGTGGACAAAGGGAGGAGAAACAAAAATAGATCAAATATACTTTTTTATCAATAGATAAATTATACTTCATTAATGTAATTGATTTTTTTATAGAAATGAGAATTTGTCAAGTTCTATATTTGATTTGGGGTCGACCGTTAGAAAATCATCTCAAAAGAAGGAGAAGAAGACACGGGTTGACGGTCGGAACCAATTTATATAGGATAGAGAACGGTCAACTTGAATTAAAAGATCAGGTAGTGCTATTGCTATCTGAATCATCTATAGCTAACTCGGGAGGTGTTAAGACTAGGTATATTTTGGTGGTCAGACTAATCATCATGAGTTTTAAGACTATTTAAGGCTTGATAACATACTAGTTGATTGAGAGTTAACTGTTAGAATTTAGTTAATTACAGTTGCATTAATGATGAGAGGCACTCTAAAAGAATTTAGCTAGCTTTTAGTTGTTTCGGCATGAGCTATAAAAGAACAACACATTGTATTACAACGTTTATGAATGAAATATCAAGATTGGCTTTTCATCTTTGATAGCTATTGTTAGCTTCAAGAGCTTCTATTTTATCTTTTATTCTCAACTTCTCTGTGAATTGAATCAATTCAAGTACTTAAATCAATTGAGTACTTGACAAGTGGTATCAGAGCTTCGATCCTAGCTCAATACAGTGGGACGATCAAGAAGCAATAAAGCCATGCAAGGAGATCAACACGTAGTCTCACCACACCAGATGATGATCATCATCTTGATCTTGCACTCGTCAACAACAAAATCTCTAAGTCTGATTCAGTGCAAAAGGATATTGAAAGTATTAATCTTGAGTTAACTGATCGTGTCAGTAGACTGGAGGAGAAGATGAGCCATCATGATGGCAGATTCGATGTTATCACCAAGTTGTTAGAAAAAATCTTGAAAATCAAGGTGATGTTAGTGAAGCACATGTTGACACACATAAAGGTGAAACTTCAAAAGGGGTAACATGTACAACTAACTATGATTTTGATAGGGAGGAAGAGTCTCAATTTGATAAAAATGGAGAATTGAATCATCAGCACCAAAGATTATTTTTACCAAGAATGAAGTTTCCAAATTTTAATGGAGAAAGAGTTGTAGAATGGATGGAAGAATGTGAACAGTACTTCGAGGGGTATAAAACTAGAATGACAACTATGCATTTAATTGAAGATGCTAAGGAAAGACACAAGTCTATAAAAAATTCAAAGCAAATACACCAATGGCTTTTGTTAGCTGATGAGATCTTAGAATTATTTGGTTATGATGATGACAACTATATTAATCAGTTTAGAGAGGTTAAGCAAAAGGGTAATGTAACTGATTGTGCAAAAGAATACTTAAATGCAAAATCGAGACTGATTAGTAGAATCCAAATTTATAATGATGAGTACTATATAGGTTATTTCATCAGTGGATTGAAGGAGGAAAGTAAAAATTACCTTGATTTGTTTAAAACACCTACACTTAATCATGTTATTCAATGGACAAAGAAGATAGAGATAGCACTGGAGGATAATAATAGAAGGGTTTATACTAGTCATAAAGTGGTAAGATCAATAATGAATGGTGGTGAGACTAATGGAGGTAAGATGGTTAGACCAATGAAGAGTAGTGGTTAGACTAAATGAGAAAGAAGATGGAAAGAAGGAAATACCAGATTTCACTCAACCATACCTAACCACACCACTGTACAAAACCATAAGAAATCACTTATGACCACTGAACAAAAGAAAAGGCTGAGATTGTGTTTCTAATGATACTAAAACCTTACACAAATTGGATGGTGAAGAAGAGGAAATTGAACCATAAACATATTTACATGATGATATATAAGAAGAAGACGAAACAATAGAGATTGAGGATGTAGGTGAGGAGGAGGAACAAGCAGTCATCATCATTTGTGCTCAATCACATATGCAATCATCACAGATTAGAAATTTGCCAAGAACTTTCAAACTGAAGGGTAAAATTGGAATATTAAGATGAGGGCCTTAATTGATAGTGATAGTACACATTCCTTCCTCAACCCAGATATCTTGCAACTGTTGAAATTGAAAACCACTCAAACTGAACCTATGGTGGTAACAATAACAGATGGGTCTTATATGAACCTCTGAACTTTGTAGAAATGTGCAATTCTCATTACATGGTCAATCCTTTAGCATAGATATGAGAATTATGAGAGTATCAGGTTATGATGTAATACTTGGTATGGATTGGTTGGCAAGCACATGAGTAATGACAGTAGATTAGGAAAATGGAGATATGAGGATTAATTACAAAGGCAAACCAGTTAAACTGCTGAAGGGGCCAGAGCTGAAGTCAGATTGTGTGAGCAAGCAATTGACTTAGAAAAAAAGGAGGAAGGTAAATGAAGTGCTAATAGCTCATTTGTTCTGTACCAAAGGTATGAAGACAATCCAAAAGAAGGTTGTAGAGCCACAAGTTGAAATAATACTTAATGAGTTCAGAGAGTTATTTGAAGAACCACTGCCTTGCCACACTCTAGAGAATTAGATCTTAAGATTCCTCTTAAAGAAGGCTCCTAACCAATTTCACTGGGGCCATGCATGTTTTCTTATTTTCAAAGATTGAAAATTGAGAAATTATTGAAGAACTATTGAAGAATTTCTTTATACAACCTTCAACTAGTCCTTTTTCCTCACCAATATTGCTTGTTAAGAAGAATAATGGAAGTAGGCGCATGTGTGGATTATAGAGAACTTAATAATGATACAGTGAAAAACAAATTTTTAATACTCATAATAGATGATCTTTTGGATGAGATGGATGAAGCTCAGTGCTTTTCCAAGATAGATCTGAAAGCTGGTTACCATCAAATAAAATGGCAGAAGAAGATAAGATGAAAACAACATTCTAAATTTATGAAGGGCACTATGAGTTCAATGTCATGTCCTTTGGACTAACTAATGCCCCAAAAACTTTCTAATGTCTCATGAACTCTATTTTTAAACTTTTATGAGGAAATTATTTTTGTTATTTTTTTATGATATATTGGTGTACAGTTCAGACTTAACTTCTCACATAAATCACCTCAAACATGTTCTTGAGGTACTGAAGGCACATCATCTATTTGTGAAGAAGTCAAAATGTGAATTTGGTGTTGAGAGCATCAATTACTTGGGGTACATCATATCAAAAGGAGGAGTATCTACTGATCCTAAGAAGATAGAAGCTATGTTAGGTTGACAGGCTATTATAGAAAATTTGTGAGAAACTATGGAGTAATAGCCAAGTCTTTTACTGAATTTCTAAAGAAGGATTTTGTTTTTCAATGGAGTCAAGGAGTACATAAGGCTTTTGGACAACTAAAGGAGGCAATGACCAATGCACATGTACTTGCATTACTTGTTTTCACAAAAAAGTTTATAATAGAAACTTATGCTAGCAAGGAAGGTATAGGGACAGTGCTGACTCAAGAAAGAAGACTTATTGTCTTTCTCAGTAAGAAGCAAGGAATGAAGAACGTGGCTTTATCCACTTATGAGAAAAAGTTATTAGCATTGATCACATATATAATAAAATGGAGGTGTTATTTACTTGGAGGTATATTTGTTATAAAAACTGACTGCTCAGTTTGAAATACCAACTAGAGCAGAAGGTTAACTCTTCATTGAAACACAAAGAGCTCAGTAAGCTCTTAGGTTTAGATTATGTCATTGAGTATAAGAAGGACAAGAAGAATATAGTTGTTGATGCTTTATCAAGAAGGAAGAGCACTGAAGATAGTGATGGACATGCTGAGGGAGAATTACAGGCAGTAAGTGAACTACAAACTTTGAGAATGAGAGAAGTAATTGTCAGTTATGAGAATGATCCTTGGATAGTATAATTGAAAAAGAAGTTAGAAGGGACAAATAATGATCATTCCACTTAGGAAGCACAATATCAATTCCATTTACCTGAACATTCGAGAATTATTAGGAAAAAAAGAGGATATGTGTTGGCAACAATAGTAACCTAGAACAAAAATCTTAGAAGAATTGCATGCTCCTGCTATGATTAATGGGACTTAAAGTAACAAAGACTAAGGTCAAACAATAGAGCAGAAGTGTCTTCAATAAACAATTACAATTTCAAACTTTTACACCTTAATCACCGAGCCAAAAGTTTAAGCAAGCAAGTTCTAGAAATAATAGAGCAATTCACAAATAAAAAGTGCAAGAATAATAAAGAGAGAGAGTAGAGAGCAAGATTAATCAAGAGAACTTAAAGAACACACGATATAACGTGGTTCGGCCTACAAATCAACTAAGCCAACGTCCACGGGACTCTCGGAACCAAATCTTCCTTCCGGGATCGATTTCACTAAAAAAAATGTGTTCTTTACAATTTCAGAATTGATCTTTGATTTCTTCTAAACAAGCAAACCAATCTTCGATTTCTAGACCAATGTAAGGGGCACCACCACACTAAACGATAAACGGTCTGATTGACTACACAATCAAGGACAGAGATGCACTATTTCACAACACAAATGTAGTGCAATAAAAGCAAGATCGTAACAAAAGAAAAGTTCTCGGATTGACAATTCGACTATGGGTGCAATCTTAATGCTCTCAGTTTTACGTAGTTGAAGGAGAAGGCTCTTTGGCTCTTTGGCTCTTTCTGGAGCTCAATTTGATGCTTGGAAGCTTGTGGGGGTTTCAGATACCCTTTTGGTTTGTCTCTACATCATATATATAGGCTGAGCACTTCTTGGAGTCTTGAAATCCTAGTTTTTTACTGAAGCATTATAGGATCTCCACAACGCCTTGATGAAACCATTATAACGAGTTGTGCACATTCCAGAACAGTCCTTTTGTGCTTCTTTGGTTGTCTTGTGGGCCAACTTGAGCAGGGACCCGTTATAATGGGTTGGGAGGCGGTACAACGCCTTGCTGGAGCGTTATTGTAACGCTATGCTCTGTATTCTTCTCATATGCCCAGCATCTTCTCCTTCTAACCCATTGTGACGGGTTGCTGACCCGTTGTGACTGGTTCTAAAGCGTTATGGTAACATTGTGCTCTGTGAATCCTTCTCTTGATGTCTTGAGCATGTGCAACACCATGTTGTACCTGTGTTAACCTGCAACTTCACCAAAACTCATGTGCAATGTTAGTACTGATTTATTTTGCAAATTGTCAAACGAGAGATGAGTTTAATCCAACAGAACATGCATTGAAGAGTTTATATGCACATTACTCTCAACACCAAGGTGATGTCAACTCAAGTGTTGCTGGTGAAGCAACATTGAAAGGTGTGAGTAGTAGTTCAAATGAGTGACTTGATTCTATGGATGTAGATTATGAAGATTATTCAAAGTTTGTGAAGTCTAAATTTAAACGTCATTTAATGAAAGATCATTGCGTTGAACGTAAGTGAGAAGTTGTAAAATATTTGGTTGAGGCATGTGACAATGAAGATGCTAAGTTCTTTGATATATTAGCATGATGGAAGGTCAATGCGTCAAGGTACGCAATTCTTTGCTTGATAGTCCAGTATGTATTAGCAATGTCGGTTTCAAAAGTTCCATCTGAATCAGCCTTTAGTACAGGTGGGTGAATTCTTGATCCCTTTAGAAGCTCTCTTTCCCCAAAAATTGTAGAGGATCTGGTTTGTTGCCGGAACTGACTGAGATCATCAACTGTTCATTATGATCTTCGTGCTGAGATGGAAGATGCAGAGAAATATGACACAACATAAAGTATGTTATTTTGTATTTTTCTTGTAATAGATTTATATTGTGAGTTAATTTATTTAATTTGTTCCTATATTGAAAATTTCACATTCACATTTTTTGTTTCTTTTCAGATGTTGCAGCACGAAAGTCATAAAAAAGTGGGGCCATCTAAGAATTAGATATTAAAGGTAATCAATTCCAAAACACGATCCTAAAGACTAGAACATATAATTTAGTCATATTTGAGATAATTTTACATTTATATTCGTGATCGATAACATATTTGCTAATCACTTAATTATTATTGTTGCACGCAAAAAGAAACTAAAAGCAAGTTCTTGGAGCTTTGATAATGTTTAAGACTTGAACTTCTAGTTTGAATTTTACCATGAATTAATTTTGTATGCTGCTACTTTATTATGTTTTTTGTTTCATGAATAGTTTATTTTTATTATGTTTTTGTATGTTGCTACTTAATCATGCGTTTTGTTTAATGAATGTTATATTTATTATGTTTTTTTGTCATGAGTATCACATACTAAATTGTTATTTTATTTCTGTTATCATTATTTATTAGAAAGATCATGTTATATGATAGTTAAAAATGTGTATATTTTTTAATAGTCGAATGTATTTGAGTTGAAATATTATTACCATGCAACTTATAGGCCTTTGTTGAGGATCATTGCCATCGTGAGTACTGAGTAGGGCTGTCATAGTAAGTATATATGTTCAGTATTTTCACAAGTTTATGCCTCTGTAAATCACATTTGATTATTTTTTTATGAAATGTTTATTATGAACTCA
>CAXKVX010003882.1:0-12011 GCA_964058865.1 Eleocharis quinqueflora
AAATAGAGAATCGATGTCAACAAGTCGCACAAGAGAATGCACGATACACACAATTTATGGATTTTTACAAAGGAAGTGACAACATGAGTAGCAATCAAGACCAAACCAACCTTCATGTTCATGCTCTACCACTCGAACCATCTCTACCACCTGAACCACTTTTCGAGCTGTCATGAGATAGTCGAGCTAAGCTTGAGGTTAAGTTTTTTATCAACTTGGAGAGTATGACGCAGTCTGGCAACAGATCCACCCGAGATATGATTCGAATAGTGATCCCGAATTGATTTGATGAATCTTATCAAGATTTATCGGCAAGATCACTTTGTGTGCATTTCAAATTATCTTGATTAGTTTTCCTATTTTTTGTCTTTTATTTCCTTAACATTTAATTATGGTATTTTTCAGTTATTTCTTTCAGTTATTGCTTCTTTTTCTCGTTGTTTCTATTCCACTAAATCAATTATTGCAGCTCGTCTGCTAAATCAATTATCGCAGCTCGTCCTCGCAGAGTTGTGATTTGAGACGCGCGATAACTTTCGGACACTAACACGTATATGCACAACATTGAACAACACAAAAGAACCGAAATAACTAAACAAAACCGAAGATGAAATTGTATCTTCACCACAAGAGAACCTAACTTTATATCATACAATGCACAAGAAAGCATTATCAGCTCCTTGACTCCTTGTAGTCTCTTGCAATTTGAATATGCTCTATACCTTATTTTACAAACAGAAGCTAACTCGTAATTGCAGCTCAATTTGTGAACAATTAGTTGCAAGTTGCATCCTAGTTAATTTGGAGGCAATATTTGAAGTTGCATATGAATGTCATCTTTTTTCTAGTTGCATACTATTAAGATTTTCTGAATACAGAATTATGAAATTCCATTTCTAAAACAAAATATATATCTTAATTCAAAAGGTGACGACATAACTAAAAATATGTCACATTAGATGAATCAAATTACTGAATTTCAAAACCACTGCAGCTCTTCAGAAGTAGGTTGAACCCAAGAAGGCTGAATCCAGAAAGAAAGCAAAAATTCTTTGACATCATAAAAACTATTTGAAGGTAGCAACTCCTGTGTTTGATATGAGTAATAAACCATTCGATCCTGGTGCAACATCGGAAAATACATCCTTTCTTCCTTGTCCTCAAACACAGAGGCATTCGTGCTAATCGATACCTTGTGCATCAGAAAGAAGCAACGACCTTCCAAACTTGTCACTTCATGCCATGTCAACCTAGAGTAGTCGAGCTTTTCTACTCGAACCGACTCTCCCGCCTTCCCTAACCAAACCATCAAAAGCTCATCATCAGATTCCACAAGGTAATACCAGCAAGTCGCTGCCAATTTTCCGAATTTGTATGTACGAGTAATTCCCCATGATCTAGTATTTGGATCGAGCACACCAAGCATACCATTCACACTCAACCAATGGAACTTATCCTTGAGGAAAACTGCGCTTGATACACCCACCATGAGCACCTCCCCTTCTTCCCATTCGTGCAACACCTTTGTCCATGAATTTTCACCTCTGCTGCAAATCAATATCATTTTAGACCTTGGATAAAGATAATAAGCTACTACGACACAATCAGGGGACGTTGGAGGGGCCGAAAAAGAGAAGCGTAAACGCGAAGGAAATATCTCTGGTGGTTGAGGAAGGTTAATAACAGCCCTCGACAAGGGATTGTAGAAGAAGACATCGTCACATGTGGGTCCTCGTAGTAGCAACCAGCCGTGCTTAGCAAACACAATTATGACATTCGACGGTAAACCAGGAGATCGGATCAAGTGTCTCACATTACGAACTGGATCCCTAAGGGTGCAAATTCTGTTGTCATTCGAAAAGGACAGGAGACATGGGGAATCCTGGTACCAAGTGCCGATAGGCTTTGCAACGGTATGGATAGCAGGCGCCCATCGAGGAATAGCCAAAAGGGCTGACTATCCAGGTAAGATAGGTGCTTAATGATATCCGGCAGTAGCTCGGGGAGTAACCTCGACCATATCTCTCCTCCTCTTCCTTCTGACATGCTTCCAGCAACACTTACATGTTCTCTGCACAGGTTACAAAGCATGATTTTTGTTATCTAACAAGTTCTGGATCTTTAATTTACATCACAAGTCTAATTAAGTGGTCTAGTAATAACAATTTGTAGCATTAGCTCAACAAAATTATAGCATCTAGGTTTGAAGCAATAGTTAATTCCAACATATATATTGTCGTAGCAAATTCTAAATGAAAGAAAAGTTTCTCGAAGTAGCAATCACCATACAATTTTTACCCCGTAATAAGATAAAAAGAAGTCCTTACAGAGTATATTGATTTGAAACTAACAAATTTAACCTTAAAATATGAATGCATAGGAACATACCTGATCTCTTGTATGGGCTGCTTCTTGGAGATCGAAGTAAAGCCATTTTCAATATTGCTCGTCTTGTAATCTCCGACAGGATTTTTCTCTGGCACAATTTGTTCTTGAAGATTTTGAGAAATATCCAAATTCACTTTAGAATCATCTAATTTTGTTAAGTCCTTACTCTGTGAAAGAAAAAAAAAATTTAAGGAACAAGATAAAATATATATGAATACACGACATACACGATTATTATTTGTGTCAGTCCTTCAAATGCACTAAGTTTTTTGTAACAAAATATGTATTATCACTGCTATATATTAAGCACTTTGGATATTTAGATTCGACGACGGATATGATTAATTTAATTAAATTTCATAATGAAAATTAACTATAGATTTTCCTGTCATGATGGACCGATTGTCAAGATTTAATCGTACTAATTTTGTTCTTCAACATATTTAAGTGCTATAATCTCGCCACATATAATCTTCTCTTATTCAATTGTAAGGAAAATATTTTAATGTCAATAAAATTTCTGTTGGTGTATAATTGATTTGCATTAATATTTTTATTATTGTTTTTTGTTACTATAATACTTATACTCATTAATAACTGTTGTGTTCTGGATGAAAAAATATCTTTAAGCAATTAATGCATAATATTATGATGTTTCTTTTGAAAATATGATAGTATTTAAATACAATAAGACCCGTAACAACGTACATGTCCGATACTAATATTATATAATGTGTCAATTAAAAAGGAAACATAGCAAGTTATTAAAAAAATAATGATCTTAAGTATATAACAAGATAGCCAAGCTGCGCATATGAATTTTACCTGTGGTACTACCCAGAGAGGTGAGAAATTTTCTGGAAGTCGAAGACGAGAAAAGTAGGATAGCATTGTGATGCTCTTGTCTTCTAAATTGTATTGACGGAGATAGTTATCACCATTGACAAAGTATATGCAATTTTTTTTGTAAACAAGCCTCATCTGCATGGCATGAGACCCCCTCACTATTAAAATCAATTAAAAATGCTTTGTTTTCTCCAATGTTTTTTGCCTCCTCCCACCTCATCTCAATAAAGTTCATCTTAAAGACAAAGAACCCATCAGCATAGCCCTTCACCATATACAGATTGCCACTAGAGTGAACTAAAAAACAGACATTTGCCATACCAAAGTACAGCTCATATTCTGACATCACATGTAGACTCTTCATCATAAAATTGCTATGATTAAAAATCAGCTTCGTGTACCTTCCTGCGAACGTATAACCATAGATACTTCCATCCACAACAGCAATGCTTACTAAAGGATCATCATCCTTTCTGATCCTATACTTCCCCACAAACCTCCTTTTTTTTCTCGACAACCATCATCCTGTCTGGTACACCTCTTCACATGCCATATTTTTTCTGATGGGTAGCAAAATATTACGTATGGAAACTTGTTATAGTATAGAATGATGATACTGTTCTTGTCAGTTGGTGGAGCCGTCATTTGGAATGACCAGTCACTTCGATAGCGATCTACTACAGGATGTAATTTTGGCAATTGTGGAATCGGCGGAAGGTCAATTGACTCCATTGAGACAGGATTTAGCAAAGTAACATGTTTTGTGACCCAATCTTCTCCAAGGATCCATCCGAGAGGGCACACGCCACATTTTTTGCGAGCGAGTAGGGGTATACTTCTGACATATATCTTCTGATCTCCCATGCTACAAATGGTATGAGTCTTTCTACCTTTTCCATGCGAGAAGAAAACAAGCCAAGGGGCCTTCTCAGTGGAGCGAAATGGTGGTCTATTTAGTATGCCCTTTTCTGTTTCTCTGCGAATATAGTCAAAGATAATACTTAAAGAAATTGAATTGCCGTAATCTTATAATTCAATGTGCAAATGAATTTTGTCAAATGTCACACTTTGCATAAGTTATTGGTTTTAGTACTTAGTTGACACTGAATAGATGATGATGACGATGAACAATAAATCAGACATATATAGAAAAAAAATTGGGAATCTTTTTCAAATAGAATGGTAAATAAACCGGAATATATTTTCAAATAGCACGATTCAAGTGGTGTTTTGCATCCGTATCTCGTTTTAAAGTCATTTTGACCGATTCAAATTATTGAACATTATCTTCATATCAAAATCTACTTGAAAATTCAATTGTATATTTTTTAGAAAAGCTTTACTATTTTTAAAGTGGAAGAAAATTGTTGTTCTGACCAACTTGTGATTTGTGAACCATCCAATATTAATGATTTATAAAACCTCACAAATTAAAGGCCACGAGTCGCAAAACAGCGATGGTAAGATAAGGCCCAAAGTGATCGCTGAATACTTGAGGTGGGCCGTAAAATCCGATTTTATAAACTGAAGTGATGGTGCAAGAGAAATTGGGCTTTTGTACAGGCCCTATTCCCAGATTTCTTTAATAGGCTAGTAGGCTCACAGTCATAAATTGCGCAACACTTCTTAACTATACGGCAAGACACTGGAAGCAGAAAATCCTGTGGATATTACCGCTCATTAAGTACCACAAATCTCCGAAAATTGAGGACAGTTTTATCGAATCTTCTACCAGTTGAAGGAGGAGTCCGTATCCTGTTATTCTTCTGCTGATGACGGCACAGATGGACTACATGAAATTCATTATATTATGTAAATTATTTGTTAGATGAAAAATGAACAATCATATATTGAATAACAGATATGAAATCGTTGAAGGAGGCCTACATTTTTTTACAGGTAGTGGCTAATCTCAGTCTTTTCAATTGCTCAAGCTAGTATACTAGTAGTTTGCCGTTTGCTCCATGTAAAACAGGTTTCTATCCCAATAAGTTTTTGGATATGTTGGCAAGTCCTACCTACTAATAGGGCACAAGATTTTTGTGGGAGATGTTTGGAGTAAGGACGGATTCAGCATTTTCGTCAAATGAGGCAATATCTATAAAATTTTCAGACGAGACAAACTGCTGCACATTATTAAATATACATGATTATTTTACAAATTTTTTTGACAAATCGTAAAAATATACATAAAAAATTGAGGGTGGATCCGCCACTGGTTTGGGTTCAAGCCCTGACATATCTACTTTTAGGAAAAAAATTCGAGTTTTTTTTCTGCTTTGTTTGTTGGTGTGTTATAAATTTACGGACAATGAATCAATTTTTTTATTTTATATATGTTACCCTTTATCTTTCATTTTTTCATAAAAATTCTGTAAATTGTCTTGGCAAGTTCAATTGTAATAGGAATTATTCGTGTATTTCATGCCGCTGATGCAAAACAATATATCTCGTCTCATCTACCAAGAAAAATGGTTAAGATATACGTACCAAGAGAGGAAATTGCTAAGATAATCCATAGTCAACTCTTAAAATCTGGCTGTGGAATAGGTACATAACATGAATCAATACGTAATAAATGGTGACAACGACTGAGCGACAGGTGTCTTATATGTAGAGAAATCATAAGAGACTGTCGTAAATTTAATTCAAACAAACAGCCAAAACAGCGATGGTAACTTGAGAAAATTCACATCGTCAGATAAAATACTCACTGAGTAGTTCATATAATTTCGAAATTTGTTCGTACGAATTTTAAAATTAGATGAACCATTAAAGTACTTCACAGCTTACGAATAATTTCTCTGAAATGAGTTCAACATCAGAGACACTTGTCGATGTCACCATTTATTAGATACGTTGTTCCTACTTCTTAGAAAAAATACGGAAGATTTATTTAGATCTGATGGTTCTGACTAATCAACGACAACTTCACGAGGTTCACTATTACTTCCTACTAGCAATTTGAGGTTCTTACTTGAGGGAATTTGCTATCACAACTTAATTTACATTATGAAACAAATAATTCCAACGTGTTTCTCGATATCATTCTATTCTTGATAGGACCTCATTACAATCGGCTCGTATAGGTCTAAGAAAGAGATTAGAGTAACATACGGCTCATCACGGACTAGAGGCTTTAACAAGAAAAATGACCCATCTGAACTAAAGACTCGTTTCTGTTTGAGCTACTGGGCCTATAAATAAACAGACAATGACAAAAAAAGGTCGAACCCTAAGCTTAAAATTAGCCACTTTATTTTTGTCTCTTCTCTCTTAATCATTTGCTAATTTCTCTTGCTCTCGGCTCGACAAGACTTGAGTTGGGATAACTTTCTTCTCCCTCTGCAATACTTTTATCTTCTCGGCTTGATTTTTACAGAGTCCGGATCATTGGTGCTTTCGTCTTTCGCTGAACTTTTAAGAACTCATCCCCATCTCTCAACATGACAACTCCCCTCTCCGACCTTTGCAAAATGATCAACTCATGGTCAGTCTCGGTATGACCCGAACCACTCCCCCCCCAGCATCCCAAATTCTCCCAACCATAACATCTGACATTCCCATTATTTCATACTCGCCATCCCTACAGCCCCCACCATCCCATCATTGTTGATCCCTCTCCTTTAGGTGATACCAAGACCTATGATCCTCCCACCATCTAAAGAATGCCAGTTTCTCATCCAATCACACCCCACCAATCCTCTTTGTCCTCCACCTCGGCACCTTCTTGTTCGAGAACATTGTCACCTCTTCTCCTTTGGCAACCTGTACCATAACTGCCTCAACCAACGCCGAGTTACCTTAGTTACTGCACTCCACAAACCATCCAAGCCCAACAGTTTCCTTTCCACCCTACTTTTTCAATCATTCCAACCATATCTGCGACCACCCCATACTACTCTCCCTCAGGACTACCAGCATTCCTACCACAACACATTCAATACCATAACCCTTGGTATCACCGTCCTTCGAAGAGCAAATTTGGCGCAAATTATGTGCCCTCCAAAAACAAGTCCAACAAGCCCCTTGCTCAACGCGACTTCTTATTCGGCGACCCTCTAATTCTCAGTCTTTATTCTGCAACAATTTTGCCCATTGCCGACATTCCCAATTTAGAGACATTCAGCTCATCCCGCTCTACATTTGCATATCCAAAGGCTTTCATCATCGGCTTCAGGGAACGCTTACGCTTGATGGGCTAAGATGACTCGGTCATGTGTCGTCTTTTTCAAACTTGCCTGGAAGGGTCAGCATGAGATTGGTACTCTTCCTTACGACCTAGAGCAGTATCATATTTCGATCGATTGGCTCGGTCCTTTCTTGCCGTTTTGGCGGAATCAAGAAACCCGAGCGATCTTGCGACATCCTCCTCAGCATCCAACAAAGAAAATCCGAGTCCACTAGACAATATATAGATCGATTCTTGCATGCGGCACAAGGGGTCAAAGATTACGAGGACAAATTGGCAATATTAGCCATACGTCGTGGGTTACTTAAGGGCAATTTGCGATTCGAGGCACATAAATCGCACTTCACGACCCTTCAGGACTTCATCGCATTTGCTTGTGCGTACATCCAGTTGGAAAATGATGCCGCCTCTAGTGACGATGATAGAGGTGATAATACTGTCAAGCATCCCATCCAACTTAGAAGGTACGTCCAAAACCTAGTAATGCTAGAAGGTGGACGAATAATAAGGATGATCATAAACTGGGTCCTTCAAGATCTGCCGATCCAAAAACATGGGAATAAAGGTATCCAGTCTTTAACACATACCATGCACTGAATAGACCTCGTGATGAGATCTACCAAAAGATTCGGGGTGAACACATCATATAGTCTCCCGAACCCATCGAAATTCAAAAGTTAAAGATAATCACAGCTACTGTGAGTTCCACAACAGTGTGGGAGTCCCAAAGACGTATGCTCGTCAAGAGCCGAACTCCGTTAACATATCGATGTAACGCGTGCTACACTTTGTTTGATATTTCTTAACTCATCCTTTAAATTTATTTATTTCTAGTTAGTTAAGAAAGTTGTTACTTGAATTGCTAAATTGTAATACCTTGTCTTGCCATTGAAAATTGAATTGTGCACCTAATTTGCAAAAGAACCCTAAATTTTTTAATAACCTTATTCAGCCCCCTAGAGTTCAACATTTCCTACAAGCCTTGAATATATGGTGCTTCAAAGAGCTGGTGCCCCCTTTGATTTCTCATCTTATAAGTTTTCTCACAATACATACAAACAACATCATAAAAGTCATCAGACTGTACTTCACACTTTTTTGAAAAATTACCACACCTCAGAGGTCATAGCTTGCCTAGTTTTCCTCTTTTTAGTGAGTTCTGGTGTAGTTTAAGCTGCACCAAGGTCTTCAGTTGCAACTGCATCAGTTTCAATCCTTTGGATTTTCTCTAAAGTGAAGTTTGGATCTAACCCCATGCTATAAACAACAATACAGTAAGAATACACACAAGCAATCATAACAGTTCAAGGCATGCCAAACACAATTCAAGACATGTCAGACACAGTTCAAGGCATGCTAGACACAATTCAAGGCATGCTAGTAACAATTCATGGCATGCTAGACACAGTTCAAGACATGCCACTAACCAAGCAATTCAATAATCAAGCAATTCAATTATGAAGCAAGCTTGCAATTCAATCAATTAATAGTAACCAAGCAAGCAAGCAAGCCAGATCAATTATCAAGCAAGCTTGCCATTCAACAAGCAAGCTATTTATTACAACCACAACAGTCACAAGTCATAACAAAAAGAGCATTCATACTTAAACTTCATATGAAATATGAGGTTCAAACAAAATCACATCTGATAGTCTTTCTAAATCAGCCATAGAAAGACAATCAAACTAACAAGCAAACCCTAGTCTTAGCCTACATTTAGAGAAAAAAAAACAATTATAAGTTAGTAAATAAAAGTTAGTAAAAAAATAAAAAGATAAAAACCCTAACCTTTCTTTCTTGCTCTCGAATTTCCTCTCTCTTTCGTTCATTCTTTCTTTCTCTATCTGACTGTCTCTATTCTTTTTCTTTCTGCCTTTTATATTTTGTATAAAGCAAGATTATAATAAGGATCATGATTGATTTTGCTCCCAGTTGCTTCACTGATGGCGACAAAATCCTAAAGGACGATCCCTTCACCATGTTTCACATAAACCTATCTACAGTAGCAATCATCAAATATATGGTCTGATGGGAGTATGTTGAAATTTCTTAGCTTAAGCAGGACAATAGTACACTGTAGGTCTTGAAAACTGAATGAGGGATCCTTCGAACATGACTTGAACTTGACAACCTCACAAGTCACAAGGCAGAAACAACAAGAACAATAATGAGAGAGACATGGAAAGAGGACATGAAATTGCGAGAAAGAGAAAAGTGAGCGGCGCTTAGAATTTTTCAACTATATGCCTCTTTATCTCCGTCAGAACCGTCTCTACAATTTCCATATTCTAACCAGATAGAATATCGACGATAGAAACGACAGAAACGAAACAGCACAAAGCCATGTCGTTTCCATTTCGTTTTATCAAACGACAATTGTTGATGTGTTGTCGGTCCAAACAAAATGAATTTTCCTGCCATCGATGTTTCGTTCAGCTCAGACGACAAGTCAGAACGTCAAAAAAAATGCCCATTTTGACGGCCCTAGTGACCTCCCATCATAGCCATAGGTTGGAGTCAACGGCTCACTATTTTCGGCCGCTTGCTAAACAAGAAGTTATAATCTACACTTTATGCATTGAACCCTTCTTATTATTATTATTATTTTAAATAATAGCTCGTGGTAACTTTTTTTGAGGAAAGTGAGTTTAACCTACTTAGAATTTTCATTAAAGTAATATTGCCGGTATTTACAGTGCTTATTTTCATTTATAATTTTTTTTACCGTATTGAGAACTTTGATTTCTCTTATATGGTCCTTATATAAAAAGTATATTTTCGAGATATTGTTACGTATTTATTCTAATTTTTTGTTGGATTTATAAATGTGCAATATTAATTATCGGTTCAATTCATCTAAAAATGATTCTAGCATATGGATCCAACGATTTTATCCATCGTCATTAATAGGATCAATTGATAGATGAAAGAGTTTTAATCCAACGAACTTTTTTTTCTTCGAAAAAGAAGGTTGAAGCATGTCCGTTTTCGTTACTTTTCGAAAACACCAATCATAAAGTATCTAGTCAACATAATCAGCATAAAGTTTTGAATCCACACTCTCTGGAATATTCCAATTAAGAATGGGCAGACGAAACTCCTGCATCTCAACTTTGCTATAGCGTCGAAGACTACCCGCATAGTACCTGTCTATTTTACAATGTTGAAATTATCCATTCTCATCCCTGAAATGTCTGACCATTTCAGAGAATATGAATTCTAAAAGTTTTTCTCCCTAATTCCAGGTATTAGCCAATATCAAGTTTCCTTACAAGTTGTAAGTTGCAACCATACAAAATGCAGTCAACAAAAAGCATCATAAGCATATTAACAAGCTATGTATAGAAAAAACCTAATAAGCTATTTGTTAGTATATCCGTATCATCAGAATCCAAGAATGCCAAACTCTGATAGTGATTTTACATTTTACCCAACAAACTTGGGTAGTGATTTTATTTTTGAAGTTATTTGAGTTTTTTTTATTGATAAAATGCTTGTTCAAATCGATGAGTTGTGCTTGGTTCTCGTTTTAAATTTCAGTGGCATCGAATCCCTTCTCTGTTTGTATATCTTCATGAATCAAATAAATAAATAAAAAAAATAAACTATTTGTCTGCTCAAAACCCTCAAATATGAGAAATCATTAATTAATTTTGGAAAGTCTCGATCACGAAAGAGCGAAGAGAAAGAAGAGAAAAGAGTGAAGAGAAAGGTGATTCTCTCGGTGGGGGAGGTCACCTATGACCTCCTCCCGTCGCCTCCTCTCCTCCTTCTCCCCCCTCTCTCTTCCCCTCTCCGCCTCCTCCCCTGGTTCCGAAAGTTTGTTAAGGCAAATCGAGAAAAGCAGTCTGGGGTAGATCGTGACTGAAACCTTGTTCGAGATCGCCTGTCCTCGGATCGAATCTGGCACTCAGCTCTGAGTACTGAGATGAAAGCGAGCTTGTCCGAAGATCAAGGTCAAGCTCGATAGTCAAGGGGACAGATCTCTCAGATCAGGCTGGATGACGGTGCAGACATGAGACAAAGACGTGATTGAGGCTAGGGTTCGTTATGGTGCTGACATGAAGGGTGGAGATCGATTGCAGTGAAGGTCTGATCTGAAGATGGCGTTGGTCTGAAGCAAACAAGATCAGATCAGATCCGGAGATACTGAGCTGATGAAGCATATCATCTACGGTGAAGCTGTTCTGAATCGCCCTGTTTATGTCCAAGATCGAGACGATCCGCAGATAGAAACCTTGGACTCAGAGCTGACCTCTGAGATGAAATCGAGACTTGTTCCGATGATAAAGGGCAAGGCATCGAAGTCGAGGGTGATACATGTCTCAGATCAGATGCTGGGAAGAAGGCGCATATCGGGAAGATCACGATGGAGGTTAGGTACAGGGCGTGAGATGAGCAGATTGGTGAGGGAAATGAGCTGGTACAGGTAATATGGTTGATCGACTGGTACATGGAGTATGACCAGCTGGTACAAATCTGGTACCAGCTTGTTTCAGAGATAGGGTCCGAAACTGTCCAGGGTGATCAATCAAATCGATGCTGTCGAGAGCTGATCATTGTTGGGAAGTGCCATTGCTGTATC
>CAXKVX010003883.1:0-23507 GCA_964058865.1 Eleocharis quinqueflora
GCCTCTCCTATGACCACGTCCTCTACCTCGCCAATTTTGTTGGCTTGACTGCCCCTTCTCCTCATAGTTTCCACCTCGACTGTGGCCTCTACCACCACGACCATTGTTGCGACCTTGGCTTCCAGCGCTTCCTCAAGTGACTCGTTCTTCTTCTTCTTCTTGCGTTGTTCATGCGCCTCAAGAGAACCAGTGAGATCATCAATGGTCATCTCTTCTAAATTTTTTGACTCCTCATTTGCACAAATGACATTCTCAAAATTCTCGATTAGTGACTGCAAAATCTTCTCCATCACTCTTGCATCAGTTAGAATTTCTCCATTTCGTTAAAGTTGATTCACCAATGTTTGCACACGCATGATGTAGTCGGAGATTCCTTCTGACTCTTTCATTTTCATGGCCTCCAACTCACCTCGAAGTGTTTGAAGCCGTACTTATTTAACTCGGTCGGCACCCTTGAACACCTTTTGCAAAGTGTCCTACGCTTCCTTCGAAGTTGTTGCTCTATCAATTTTCTAAAAACCCGACTCATCCACTGCTTGGAACAGTAAATAGAGCGCAGTCTTGTCTTTGATACGCGTTTCTTTCAATGTCTTTATTTAATTTGCAGTCTGATTGGCAGTTGCATCTAGCTCGTCATATCCCTTTTCGACTACTTCCAATGCATCTTGCGCACCGAGCAATGCACACATCTGAATACTCCAATTGTCGTAGTTCAACTTGGTGAGTCGTGGCAGCGGCATCTGCCCCAGCGATGTACTTCCGAAATTCACCATAGCTCTGATACCAATTTGATAAAAATAGTGTGCTTTTTGGAGGAAGAGAGAATAAGACAGCACAATATATGTTCTAATATTAACTCTTTAAACAAAGTTTTCTCTCTCTTACATTTGCAACTAAGATACAACTCTATTTATAGCCTTAGACATGACTTTTAAGATTGCTACAGTCATTAAAACAAAACAAAATTCAAAACAACAACAATTAATTCTGACTCTTAATTCATTACCAAAACTGGTATAACTTATTATAGAGAACTCCAAAAGACTTGAAATATGTACCATCTTAAATTAGACTTAAAAACACATGAAATAAACTCTTCATTTGCTAATGATCTAGAATTGCCACTTCAATTTCTCATTTAATACTGTCTTAAAATATATTCGTTTTTTGTTTGAGTTTATTTTCCACAATATCAACTACACTGGTATATGAGTACATGCAAATTTGTTAATTTATGAAGACTGTTTGATCATAATCTAATGTAAATCCTTGCGGTACTTGACTCTTTACGTACACTCTTTTCTTTATTTATTCAAAACTATCTTTTTTCTTTTTTTATTACTTTACACTTATTGGTACCGTCAAACACCGACAAATTAATTAAAGTAGAATATGTGAATTAATACCCATCAGTGTCTAAGAGTCTAATGAATGAGTCCTGCTACTGAATGTTACGAGCTGTTTGGAATCTCATATATGTCTGATGATGATCATAATCTATTAAAGATGCCAAAAACTAAATAAGGTTTGAGATGAGCAGGAGGCAAGAAGCTTGTGGCATTCAGCAGGTCCAAGTAGGCCGAACTATTTGGGTTCGACCTACCATGCGCCAACTTTAAACATGTCATTATACTCCTAATTAAAGACATAAAAGTAGTGACAACGGAGTTGCATTACATCGTCTTTAGTATATGTCCATGTTAAAGACAAACTTCTTTCTTGGTCTCATTACATGATGACGTGGCAAATTCAAAGTTATAATTCTAATAATTAAGCACTTAAAGAGTAGGATGTCAAAACATTACTAAAAAATTCTAATCCCGGATATCTAGAGAGTTTAATGTCGGATAAATTCACTATGAGAAAAATGATCTTCTGCAATTTCTTTTTTATGTCGGTTATATTAAAATCGGATGAACCATTGGTAAATAACCGGTATGTAAAGCAAGACATTCACATTCTATATTTAGTAAATTTTGTGTAGACAACATCGGTGTATAGCGTCAGACATCTACACCATTTATTTATAATCATCTAGTATAGAAAGATGAGAATTCTTTACAGCCTCTCATTTACACTCTTTATTATAATCCTATGTAGAAAACTTAATAGTAAAAGAAAAATAGGTAGATAAAAATATTGTAACAAATTTATTTTGAGATTATTTTGTAACCCCTTTTATTTTTGTTTTTTTGTTAATTTTTAGAAGTTTGTTTTGAGATTATTTTATAGAGTGAGCGAGTCTGCTATATATATATGAACAAAAAATTTAAAACACAGATCAATTACAATCGTTGATTGTCATCAACAATTGTGCAATCACACTAATTTTGCATCAATAATTAATGGAGCAATCAAATTAATTTTAATACATATTTATATAACAAAATTTGCCTATTTTATATAAGAATTTTGCTTTCATGAACTGTAGAGAACAAAATCATTGGTTTTGTTAAATTAATTAATTTGCACATGCTCCGAATCTACAACTAACATTAATTAATAACAAAAAGATGATTTAGAACGTCACTTCGATTTTTTCAAAAAAAAAAGAACATTCGTATTAATTAACAAAAAGATTAGCACCTTTAAGCATCACATGCATACTTTTGATAAAAAAAATGTTTAATTTCCATTGCTTCTGTTTCTGCAAATTCGAGCACTTTATTTGCATCAATATTCGTACAATTCTCAACTTATAAAATCCAAGCCCCTTGAATCACATCACAATCGGTCATTTCCTATAGTGGACCAGATTTGATTCGTTCGCTTACTACTGGACGGTACATCTTCCCAGAGACCATTCTTGATATTAATTAACAAAAATAAAATAAAAACCTTAAAGAATAATATAACATTCTCGCAAATACCTTTCCTACTTTCTCTGAACTTTCTCCACTACCGTCTTCTCCAAGACTCCAACACACTTTCCCCTTTCTCCACTACTGTCTCTTTTGTTGCCATCTTCATATGGGACTCTTTTTTCCGACAAACTTTTGATTGCATCGCAAGGACCCGATTGAGTCGACAACCACAGTTTGGAAATTTCTAAAGGTATGCTCCAAAAAGCCAACAAGAAGGCATATGCTACACAAAGTGGAAAATACAAACTCTTTTTCATTACACTACTTTTTTGAACAAAATAGAAGAAAAATGTAATAATAGAAATTTTTGTATGACTTCTAATTATTGTTATTTGTTTATTTTGGTAAGTGATAGCAAAGCTATTGCTCGATCAAGTAGTTATATGCTTAAGACCATACTAATTTTGTTCCCTTAAATAAAAACGTACTAATGTAATTAGTGCAAACGAAACTTTGCTGGAACATTGCATATATGAATTGGAATATAAAAATAAATTGCATGGACTTCATGCTTTTTTTTATAATGATAATGTACAACTTAATTAATTTTGTAAATATCAATTTGACGATGGGGGTATATTTACTTCGATAACTTTGTTAATTTCTCAGTGATGTTGCAAGATGCAAAACCAGAGATTGCTAATTACGTTTACTACCATTTTGTGCTTGCTAGGGAACTAGTTAGTCACTCGATTTGTAGCGAATTAATGATGCATGAGAGGAATTGAAAATGGTAAGGTCTATATTTATCAAATTTTCAGTGTTATTAGATAGTTTTTTAATTATCACAACTAACATTCATTTGTCAATATATTTGTAAAGGAAGAGAGTGACTGCTCCTCCAATAATAGATGAAGAAACAACTAGCCAACATACAAGAGGAAAATAAAAAGATAGGGAAACAACTAGCCTGTCACTCAATTAGCAGCGAATTAACGAGGCATGAGAGGAATTGGAAATGACATAGTTGCAAATTGTATGCAACGATAGTCATCACTATAGGCCAAGACCATCTTTTCTTGCTTGCATAGCTTTGAACTGTCCATACGTGTTCTTGTGGATTTTAGTTGCATCAAGCTAATCACTGACATGGAAGAATACTGTAATCCAACTAGATATTTAAACATTTTGATTTAAAGTCATGAATTATCAATTATTTTACTGTTGAATGATGATACTTTTGATGTATTGAATGATCTAGATGTTCAATTAATTATTGTAATACATTGTATTGAATGATCTAGGGTGCTCCATGGAGCACCAAATTGCTCGTGCTCCACATTCGTTATCTCATATTTGAAAATTCCAACGATCGATCCAAACCATTGAACATGATCTATGTGAACTCTACTTGGAGCTGGAATTTTACATTTTTTTTATTTTTTTGTTATTTTTTAAAAGAGGTAGAAAAGTTGTTAATCAAACAGTTTCTGGACCAACAAAAGTTGTCATTTTCCTACCTCTCTAGAAAATAGCAAAAAATACAAAAAAAATGTAAAATTCAATCTTCGAGTAGGTCTCAATATGTATATCATGTTCAACGGTTCGGATCGGTCGTTAGAATTTTCAAATTAAAGATACAATGTGGAGCATTAGCGGTTTGGTGCTCCATGGAGCACTCTAGCCTATCTCTCTCTCTCTCTATATATATATATATATATATATATATATTAGTGTTAATTTTCAAAAGCTAGCAAAAATGGGCTAACCACAAAAGCAACAATTTTTTCCTAAAAATGTTGTTGTTGTACGACATGTATTATCAACAAAGGGTGTAATTTAGAGTATATATTATACCGGTTATAAAGTCATAAAGGTGCTAGCGAGTAAAAAATGTTAAATCTTTCATGTATAGTAGTCCTGTATTGCCAGTCATAAATTAAACATGCATACAGTATATTAGCCCCAGCCCCAGTATCAATCAGATATTTCATCGACACAATCACATATTTCATATCACAATTCAACACATTACAGCTTAATTCACAAAATAAATTCCCATGCACATATCATAAATAACACATTACACATATAAACAAAATGCAAATCTACAGTTAACAATTAGATGCACAAACATTAAAAATATCATGCACAATTCACAAAATAAAGCTCAGTCCCCTAATTGTTTTTTCTTGCCTCTAGGATCAATTCCTAATTTCCAAATTAGTTCAATACCTTCACAAAAGTGAAACATTGCATGGACAAAATCAAATTCTCTTTTTAATATAAGTAACAATTAATTCTTTCACCTCATTCATGTCTTCCTTTCTATATTACCCAATTTTTTCCCCAAATATCAAGAGATCACAATTAACTAATATAAGAACAAATTAAAAAGATATTCATGCGAGCAAGGCTGTTTTACACACATTCAGTGTGTTTATTTTGACACAATACATGAATTTGAATATTTAGAGCAGTCTGCTCAACTTATAATATTTCAAAAAGATCAAATGGAAAAGTTTTCATTTGCCCATTCGCAAAACAATTATCAAAGATCCACTAGAGGCACTACTACAATGAAGTATAATTGGCAAAAATTAATATGCCATCACCCTTTAAATACCAATTAAACTTGATTTTTGGCATAACAGTTCAATAATTAATGATTTCAATTAGCATGCTATTAATTGAAGTATGACAAATCACTGAGAATCAACAAACATAATAAAGTTTCCAACATATATATGTCTATGTTGAGATGTCATGGCTACCAGGGATTTGGGTGGACATTGTGTGGATTGCAACAAGTAGTATCTTCAATTATAATTAGGTGGTATATAAATACTTGCTATAATTTTTGAAACAAGGTCTCATAAAAATAACAATATCAGATATGATTCTTACGTAAGAAAAGCTATATTTATGAGATAAGATTTTTATTTCATACTTCTGGTAACTTATTATGCTAAATAATAGCATTCATTATACACAACATAGCCCGCATGACGTTGTAACTGTAAAAAAAAAAAGCAAATTAAATCTATTATGTTCAAATTGTGTACTTTCAGCTCTGACCATATGAAATAAGCATCTCTCTTATTTACCCTTTTGCAGTGGTAATGTGCTTGAAGTGATCTGCAAAATAAATAAATAGAAGTCAGCCCATGCAGTTAATTAGTGTGTATATATTGAACATGTTTTAAAAAGGAGATAACTACTGACTTATTTAAAGTCGAAAATATCTCGAGTGGATCTGTTGTGATGCGATCCACTTAGCTCGCTTGGATTGAGGAGGCATTTTGGAAAAAGAGAAAAGGTCTCCCCAAACGAGCGAGATTTCTCTTTGTGACTTGGGTGCACACAAACGTTCAAAGTTTTGTTTATTTTGACCAATGAGGTCCTGAGTTTCTAAGTCCTGATCTGGCACAAGCTCCTGCCATTATTTACCTGAGGCATTATCTTAGTCCTTAATACCCATGATTCTCAAGAGATGGGAGAATATACTGAGTGATACAATGTGAACTTTTTTAAACTATTTTATTTGATTTAAAAGCGCCAGTCTTTAATCTTTTTATTGATAGCCCTTTTGAAAATATTACTAACCAAGATTTTGTATTGTTTCGTTTTGATGTATGTTTTATTGTAAACCTATTTGTGTTTGTTTGAATATGTACTTTTCTTCCTTTTCTTTTTATTTTGCATTTAACTTTCACAAATGTCTGTTTTATCTAATGAAGTAAGTTTCATTTCCCATTTATCTTTTTACTTTTCTAAAAATGAGTTTTATTTCATGAAAGAAGGGGGAAAATATATATGCAAGATCTTATAATATCACATTTTTATGATTTATTATTTTAATTAATTTTTGGACTTGTATTTGAAGTATTTGAAGATCACGTGATTTCACCTTTATATGCATAATGAAATATATATGCCAGACTTTACTTCATTTTCTTCTTCTCAAAGAATGCACTTTAAAAGAAGGTTTGTTTTAATCATTCAATGCATCAGAAATCAATCATCAAAGACTCTCATGCAAGAGATTTCGAATTTTGGATCTAAACATTATGACAACAAAGATCAAAGAGTTTCAAACTTGATTTTTCGTTTCACAAGCAAAGCAATTTACACAATCCATAAAGAAAAGCAGAAAAATGACTCTTCTCTATCAAATTTAACACCAATCACATGCTTAGATGATGTGCCGGGTGAGAGTGAAAGGCTTAGTAAGTGTCAAGCAAATTCGGCCACTCTCACAATTTGAATAGAGAAAGAAATGCATTCACTTTGGAGATTACATGGGTATATATAGGCTCGGCATTCAACCTCACATTGGATTCCTATTTTATTTGATTTTCTATTATATTTTTTTTTCTCTTCTGACTTGAGTCTTGTATGGCCCTCTATGTTGCAACTTGAGTTTTTCAGATGTCAAGTGGGTCCCATTTTGTTATTTAGGTGCTCTTAACCTTCCAGAAGCTGTAGAGAGCATCTCTGGTCACTGCCCTTGATTTGATTATCCTTGTGCTTTGATTTTATTATCTCGCTGAGGATATTCAGGTGTCCTTTGTCGACCTCAGCAGCTTTGGCAGGAGTGTAGAAGCTTCCCAGGTTGTTGGAGATGATGTTCACACCCCATTTCACTATAATATGCTCCATTTGAGCTCAAGATTTGGTATTTTACAATTGGGCTATAAATTAACCCCAATTAAGCTCCAGACATATCCAATTGAGTGTTGTGAGGCCATTGCAACTCCTATTTGCATCTGCATAGCTCTCCAAACCCTTGTCCCCACATGTCAGCATCTGGGAGAGAAAGCTTAGGTGCCTTGATCAAATTGGATGCTCCCAGATCAAACCAAGCTGAATTCTAGCATCGTGTTGATCTCAGGAGTCAGTCAAGCATCTTTCCTTGAGCTCTAGTGTCCTGGATCGCTAGTTTCAATTTGGTACCGACATGTTTAAGCTTGATCTATTTCCATATCCGTTGAGCTTTAGTTTCATCAAAGACTACCATTGTGCTCTTCTTATTCTCCACTTTCGATTAGTATATGGCTTGCAGGCTATCCCTCAAAGTTTAGGGAGATCATTCTCATTGGAGACCTTCATCCTGAGTGATAAGGCTAAATTATGCATACTTTTACGTAGGGTTTTTTATGAATTTATCTCAAGTTTTGTTTAATTTAGAGTTAATTTAGGTTTAATTAGGGTTAATCTATTTAAAAGTTCATGTCACTATCCTATTTGTGATTACATGCCTCATTTTACTCGCAAACGAATATTATTGTTAAAGTATATGCAAAATGACCCACGAAAAGTTTAAAATTGACATTACCGACAACAAATTTGTTAATTTCTCCCAAAGGAGGATGAACTTTTACAGTAATTATTGTGTACATAAAGTGAGGTGTACGAAGAAAAGCAATGAGATACTATGTGCTAATGATGTCTAAGAAAAGCATTTGGGGCTTGGTGCACCTTGGGGCTCTCACTTGACTGACCTGGTCATTAGTATGTGGATATGTCAATATGATCCAAAGGCAGAGCGACAAAGGGCTCATTTGAAGGTACTTTGTGCATAAAACCAAAATACCTAAGAGTATTGATTGCATCCAAAGATGTGTCATGCTTCCTAGTATTGTTGGTTTAATATGAAATTAAATGAGAAATTAGAGTTATAAAGGCCTTTAGATAGATTTTAGAATTACGATTAAGGATTAATCGTGACCCTTATTTCATTATTAGACATATAGTTTGATTATGCCTTAAAGTTATCATTTTTGTTGCATGACATACATAACAAATGTGATAATCGTAAGATTTCATGTAATCATTAATCGGCCCAATAGTAATAAGTGTGGTGATGATTATTAGTTTTCATGTCATGATCAATTACTCGGCCCAAATGTAGAATATGATCATTTATTGTCAACACTTAATTACTATTACAAAATATAAAGGAAAATGACATCATCCAAAGATGATTCATTAAAAGAATTAAATATCTTGTTAGATAAAATGAAAAGCCTTTTATCAAAATGATATGCAAAAATCATGCAGTTTAGTTTTTGTTTGTTCGCTAAATTGGAAATAACTTTGCTTAAAGCTAAATGGATAGGAAATATGATATATGATCATGATTTTCTTCCAACTAAAACAATACACTTTAATTTAACATGAAATAAAGTGAGAAGAAATTGGAAAAGAAATGATCAATTCATTAAAGTGTGAATTCAAAATTGAAGATTAAGGGGCAATTTTAAAGAAAAAGGTTAAAATTGCTAAAGAAATATTTATTTAAATATGTTTCGATTAAGAATAAGAGGCTACATAAGATACAATCTTAACAAAACTCATTTAGATAAAACAAGAAAAAGCTAAATGATCTGATTAATAGGATAATAAGTATGCTGCAAAAAAGTATAAAAGTTAGTTTGACATTTAAGGGGTTAATTTTACAAATTTATGTATTATTATGAGAAATGCTATGGTGCATTACGAAGCCATGATTAGTTTTGGCATCACACCCAAATTTCAAATAAGAAAATTTGAAACAATCGATCCATACCATCCAATGTGATCTCCATATAGAAATCTCACTCGAGACCATTTTTTCATTTTTTAGAATGTTTTTAGTATTTTTTAGAGTGGTGTGAAATTTGTTGATATAATGATTTCCGGGCCATTCAATATGGCTGATTTTGCACCCCTCTAAAAATTAGTATAAAATATAAAAATGGAAAAATTTGGTACATAGTAAGAGTCCAATATGGAGATCACATTGAACGGTTTAGAACGACCGTTCGAATTTTAAAATTTAAAATTTGAGCACAATGCCAAAAGTAATGCTGGATTCAAAATTCACCATAGCATTTCTTGTATTATTATTGCAATAAAAGAAAAGTTAATTTTGAAATGAAGGCACTAAGTTTATTTTGAAAATTGAATTTTTTTTATTTGAATCATTGTTATATACTATAATCCTTTAAGACATTTTAGTATGTATATATATCATATATTGTATAAAATCTATGATAATAAGTCTAATATATATTGCAACATAAAGTAATATATATTCTGAAACACCTACTAATGAAACTTATTAAATCATAAAGAGGATTTAAAATGTATATTTGAATCATTCAGGTGTATGGATATGTTCAAATAAAGCTAGACTTTTTTATAAATATAAATTATTACTGATGTATAAATTTAATGTAAGGAATATAACTTGCCTTTTGAATAAGTATGAATTCTCATTAAAGATGTATTTAATATTATAATAAACTTACTAAACACAAAATAATTGAGACATTATATGAAACACTGAATTCTATGAGGATATAGAGTTTTGAGGAGAGATATGATAAAAGATAAGATTTATTAGTCCTTTTTCGAAAAAGAAAACATGAATTAGAATAAGATTCAGAACCAATGTTCTGATTTTGTTCTAATTCGTGATAAGACCAGTGAGGATAGAATTTAGGACCAAAGTTTTGGTCTTGTTCAAATTTTGGTCAAAGTTACATATTGAAATATTAGTATTTTCTCGTTATACATACTCCACCTCAAATAAGAGTCCCAAAAGTACATTGATAACATACATAGACCCAAAATTGGCTCAAATAGATGCATTATTACTTATAGTGTTATTGGCTAAAAGCTCATGGGTGTTTTCGAATAAAATATTTGTGTTGATTCAATTAGAGACTCAAGAGAATATTAATAATACAGATAGACCCAAAATTGACACAAATAGATGCATTGCTTCTTGTGATGTTATAGACTATAAGTTGGTGGATATTTTGGAATAAGGTATTTGTGATGTTTAATAATTTTGTTGTTATTTTTTATTCTGGGAATAATGAAAAACTCTCAAAGATATATTGTGCAAGAGACAAATTTACAAGAGAGAAAAGATTGCAATATTTTTGAAAGATTATATGCATACAACTATAAAGTCGTGTTTTCAAGTCTTTATACAAAACATGACTTACGAAATAGTTTTGTACTATCAAAAGTAAATTAATTATCTTATATATAGGAAGATGAAACTACTTACCAATAATAACATTTTTGAATATTTTTCTCATTACTTTAAAGTATTAGACTCATTTGATACAAATGAATATTTGAAAAAAATACGGAATTTAGATGTAATGTTCAGAAATATAAAGTTAAATTTTGTCGGTGCGAATTTTCGTACATATATAAGATTTTGGTTATAATGAATTTTTTCTTAAAGATTCTTTAAAAGGATTATTAGCACGGTGTTTTGAAAACTTTAATAGATATTAAGGATGATTGTTTCTAGAATAGTAATATAGACGAAACAACCTAAAAACTTTTCATTAAGTTTTTTATTGCAAATTCGAGGTAATGTCTTAAGATATCTTTTGACTTAAAATGAAACTTGATAAACTAGATTATTTAGATAATGTGAGAGTAAAACAAAAATAAGATATGTCTTAGTGAATAAGAAATAAAAATTAAAAAAAGTTCCTAATTGATTAAAAAATAAAAGCAATGTTTAAAGTCTAAGTATTCATATGCCTCATTGTTGTAGGCGTTAGATACATGTTGGTTTACACACATCAAGATATTGTGTTATATGCTAACACGATTAACAAAATACTTAAGAAAATAAATTAAAGATATTTAGAATAAGTTCTTTGACAATGCATATATGAGATCTTAAAAGATTTATAGAGAAAAAATGACTATAAACTCACGTATCATATATTGGAAATATTTTGGAGGTCACTAAATGTACCAAATCTGATTTCATGTATGGTTTCATAAAGATGTCACTTTATTACATGTAATGAACTCAATCTAAAAATCATTAAAGTTGTGTTGTGACATTAAATAAATCATGCATGAAACTTAATAAGGCTAAAATAATTTTGTAAGTTTCCAAGTTGTATAAAAGAGAAAGTACATCACAATGAGTTAAAGATATAACATATTAGTACAGACTGCATGATTGTAGATCCACTTCTAAAAGGGCTATCATCTAAGAAGTTTCATGAGCATGTTGCTCATATGGGTGTAGTTCATATTTTAGGATAGTTTAAGGAAAATGTGGGAGTGATTTTTGTTTTTGTTCTATGCTATGTAATTTGTAACAAGTATGATATATGCAAATATAATTTGAATCTCATTGTTTTATCTCTTTAAAGTTTCGACCTCACTAAAGTAAGAATAAAGGTGTCATTTGGAAATATGCACGTATAATCATACTCTCTTGTAATTTCTTAACTATATGTTCGGAGTCTAATTCAAGTCATCCAGCTGTATTTGATACTTTGATTTAAGTCGAGATAGTCACGAAGTAATTGTGGTGAACATCGCTTAAGTTCCTTGTTGGTACAACTAGTGGGTCGAATTGTTTAAGAAATACAAAAGAAAAGACAGAAATGTTAAGTAATATGCACATTCACAGATATATGTAATCAAAAGGATCACACTTGTCCATGTGGGAGATTGTTGAAATTGAGACGTCAAATCGAATAAATAAATTTTCGACTACGTGTTATATGATTAATATATCACATAGTGTCACTAATATTACGAAGAGTAATATAAGATATGTCATAAATGTGATTAACTGAAACAATGGTATAATACTTATTTCGCTAAGATTTTGAATATGAATACATATATAATTAAATGTGAATTGATTATAATTGTTGATGGGCCAATTATGATGAATTCAACTAATGCTAGTGTTAAAGTAACTGTTGAGATTTTTGTTTGGGCCTAATCAATTAATTTGGATCGAGATACAAAACAAAACGAGCTTAACAAAATGTAGTATATCTTTTGGCAAATACACTTGGTATATATATATAAATTATTTGGTCGTTTTTTGAATGGATTTATATAAAAGGATATCAAAAGGTTTGATCAAGTATTGAACTTAGTATATCTTTTGGGCATTTTTATAAAATATTTTTGATACAAAAAATGGCGAAACCGCCGAATTGTTAATAAATAAAAAAGGAATTTATTATTCTGTTGAGAGATTCTTTCCCAACTTGTTATGCAAATAATACCAAATTTTGCGTGCGTGTTTATAGTAGTAAATAAAATAATTTGGAAAAAAATTAGAGAGGATTTAATATCAAATATTCCAAAGAATATTTGCTATTAGTTAAGGTATCTTTTCAAGATATATTTTCACTAGTATAAATGACGCTGGATCTCCAAGCATTATCGGTATCAATGCTAGGCACACATGTATTGTGCATAGGCTTCCTTTGTCTCCCCATTAAGATGGAAATACTTCTTGGTTGTGTCCATTATAATGCCTTCCAAATCGTTACAACGCCTTTCTCATGCTTACAGTAACGAACCTCTCAAGGATATTAGTACTTCCAGTAACTCGTTATAACGCCATAGAGTCCCGTTATAATGGCTTCTAACTCGTTACAACGACTTTTCATGCATTGTTGTAACAAATTGATTAGATATCCTTTATTTTGCTTCTCTTAGTTTGCTTCTTACATCCATGTGCTTGTCTTGACTTGTATAACTTATTTCTGACCATACAAAAGGTCAATTGCACATGTATGACATGCACATTAACAACTAAAACTTGTACAAAAGTTATTCTAATATTTGTTTTGTAAATTGCCAAACAAAGTTAAGTTAAACCCAACATAACTTATAAACGTTATTGTTAGTATGTTGCTTACAAATTTTTATTGTTCCATGATAGTTGAGTACTTGTCATGTTAACATGTATGGAATTAAACTGAACTCTTTAAAAAGAATAAAATATGTTACCTGAACTTTTTAAAAAGAATAAATTGCCAAACAAAGTTAAGTTAAACCCAACTAACTTTTATTTTGTTCTTTTCAGGCAGAGACCATGCACAAAATCACCTAAAAAACTCTCCGTTCATGCACAAGATTCAGAAGCTTATTAACGCCGGAATAATCCAAATAAAATAAGGAACATGAAGTGGGTGTCTGTGTTGGTTATAAACATATTGTATTATTTGAATGTATATAGTGGTAATATATAATTTTAAACAGTGATGAAATTTTATGTGTATTTTTATTGTGATGACGTTTTATTTAAAAAAATGTATATAATCAACTAGCTGGCAAATCTGGCGGGCTAGCCACCATTTTTTAAGCACGTTTAAAAAAGACATAAGGCAAGGGTTATTTATTAAATAACTATTGCCTTATTACCTGCTGACGTGGTTTGAGAGCTCACGTGGGATATACGACAACAATTATTTATAAATAACTCTAGTCCTAGATAGTTTATGGAAACAATTATTTACTAATAACCGTTGCCTTATATCAGATATTAAATTATATTTCTCTTCGACAATACCCATATGCCAATGTTTTTTTACTATTTATCAACCCACTACCAGAATTTTGGTTATTAACGTGGAAAGGAAAATGGTTATTACGTGGGAATACGGATGGAAAATGTATCTTTTTCGTGAAATAACCATGGAAATGGATCCATGGAACTACACTACTCACAGAAAGCATTTTTCGTAGAATACCATGGAAATACTCTTTTTCAGTGGAGCTAAGCATGAAAATAATTCCATGGAAATAACTTTGCTTGTGGGATTGCCTGTTTTTATTTCCATAGTTAGCATGACACATTTTCATAATATTTGCACAAAATGATTCAAAAATTACCACATAAATGATTCAAAAGTTTCCACGAAAATAATTGTATTATCAACATAATTATTATTTATTCGCACATTTTTAAGAATTATAGAAACATCATTTTCGTCATGATATTATTTTTGTTGGTTGATATATTATTTTTGTTTGTACAACCATTATTTATGTCAGTAAATATTTTATTTTTGTCCGTAGAACAATTATTATGTCAATAAATTTTGCTATTGCTGCACAAATTTCATTAACCAACTTTTATTTGTCATAATATCAATTACAAGCAAGTAGCATCAAAATTTACACGTTGTAAACTGCTCATAATATAAAATAAACCTTTATCCCAATTTTTGCTATATAATTTTACATAATACAAAAAATTGTTCAAAATTTGAAGTTGGTACCAAACATTACCCGGAATACCACGCTGTCATAAAATTTTAGGACTTGATATATGCGTATGAAGATAAACACTCATTATGAAAAAAGTTTCAGAAATGAAAATATAAAAAATCTCCATTAACAGAAACAAGTTTTTACAGCGGAGAGAAGCACTTACACTGAATCCTTCTTCGTTCCATACAAAATCTATGCTGGATAGATGGATTGGAGCAGAAAGAGAGAGCTAGCAGCATCCACCGTTTTTTAGGGCTAGGTGAGGAGGAAGAAAAATGGATTGTTGAAATTTCTAGAGAAAGGAAGAGAAGAAAGAGAAGATGGCTTGTCGAAATTTTGGAGAAGAGAGAGAGAGAGTAATAAAGAATATAATTTCTGTGAGGTTTTAGAGGAAACTTTGCCGTTAAAAAATTTGGAGTGTTTTCGTGGGTAAAGTTTTTTCGTGGAAGAGGAAAGAAACATTTCTGTGAAAGTAATGACTATTTTCGTGGAACGAAACAATTTTATTTCGTGTATAGTTTGTTCCGTAAAAAAAATCACGCAAAAAAGAAATTATTTCCGTGGGAGTGATTTTGCCATACAAAAATTATCTAATCACGTTAATAATCAAAATTCTGATATTGACCTCAATTTTTTAACAAGATAATATTTAAACATCTTTTTTCTGTGATAGTATTGTATCCGATAATTTAACGAAATTATTTTTATTCTCATTTTATCGAATATTATACGAATCAGTCAAATAAATAAAATATTATCATTGACCTCTATAGTCGCGTACTCGCGTTTAACCAAATGTCAAGCATTGTTGTGTATTTTATGTTAAAAACTATTTGCAATATAATTAAGAGTCTAGTATAGACCCAAGGTGTGAAAACAAATATTAGTGATAAAGATTATGTTTTGATATGAAATGACATCTTTCCTGTAACAGGTACTGTGTCTTCAAGTATATATATATGAACAGCATGAACCAGAGGCAATAGTTCTGTGTTTTTTTGGATGAAAAAGCAGCAACGTGGCAACAATTTGTATATATAGAAGCCACAATTAATGCGTGTCAACACATCATTTCTTTTTTATGTTCTGTGTACTGCATTATGCAATTAGTTGGGCGTAACCATTTAGGGACCCAAGAAAAGTTGAGCCTTAATTGATAAGATTGAAAAGTTCAGCCTTTAATGACCAGATTGAAAACTTCCATTTATAGGTAGTTAACTATAGATCTAAAATTAGTTGAGAATCCCATATATATATGTCATGTAATTTATTATGAAATCTCGAGGAAATAAATTTTTTTATTTAAAATAATTAGAAATGTCTCCCCACAGAATAAAATTCTTACAAGATTTATTTGTTCTTTTGAAATTCAAAATTATGCTTTTTTCATCTTGAAAATAACGTTTTAATTGCATGAAGCCTGTAAATGGTAACGATATGAGTAATATCATTGTTATAGAGAGAAAAGAAAACAAAGTTCGTAGGATAACTAATCATGATTTTACTAATGGCGTGGGAATTGTTAAAGGAGTTAATGAGATAACAACGACTGGAGTTGTCATGATCAAGAGGAAGCTTACATGAAATATTTCACTATATTGTAACACTTACTTTTCTTATTAAAATTCGCTACCTTTTTTTGGAGTTATTAATATTCGCATAAACGTCAAATGCAAAGTGTATCTCCACATTATTGTTGCATCCATGTATAACAATTAATTGCCAGAGTTTTGTTTACGTGCACAGCGAAGATGACTGATATTCTCTTGAATGAACAGAAAAGACACAGGCCGTATATCTATCATCCTCGTCAAAAATGAAAATATTAGGAAAATTGAAGAAAAAAAACAGATTGGGCTCTTCTCCAAGAACTCAATTATATATCAGTAAGTAATTCCTTGTATACGACATACTTCTTTCAGTATGTCAATGTACACGTACTGAATAGGAACAATTAAACAAACATAATTTTCAGTATCTGTTGATATTAAATATTAGGATTGCAGATCATCCTCAATAAAATTTACACAGATAATCCGACACCCTCTTGCTATCCCTATCTATCTATCTATCTATTGATCTATTAGCAACATTTCTTGCAAAAAAAGGCGAAGAGAAAGAAAAAAAGAATGTATATATAGGCACTCTCTTTAAATATTGAGAGCTTGTACTAGGTTGCCTATTTGAAAGGCTGCAGCCTCGAACCTCCATGCATTATGTACACTTTGCTTGGAGATAAAATCTTTCAATCTTGTAACAACATCTTCACCTTCTCTTTGCATTTGAGCCATTTGAGCGGGGCATTTCAACAACCCGAGGTATGCCTCCAAATCGTGCACACATGTCGGGTTGTTCATCTTGAAGAAATTCAATGCCAATTCCACTCCTACATGTGTGTAGCAGGAGCAGCTCCATGGCAATTCAAACCTCTCCCCCAAAGACCTGAAATTCTCATTGAGGAACATGCCTGGTAGTTTTGTAACAGGGTCGTTGACATTTACTACTCTTAGTACCTTTACCCCAAGCTCTTCGCATCTCTCCTTAAACCCTAAATTTCCTACTCTGGGACCACCAAAAGAATATACCGTGATTGGAATTTTCCTTCCGGAAGCATCTTTGTTCAGCCCTAGCTCAGCTAGATCGTAGCCAAGCAGCGTTGCTAGAGAGCTCCCCATGCTATGCCCGGCCAATGTAATGCTGATCTCTTCATCATTGTACTGATTAATAAGGCGGGTGATCTCAGAAAGGAGTTGATTGCGGCAACTGCCTGTGCTGTCATCGGAGGTGTACAAGCTTAGAAACCCCGACTCCGCCTTAACTTCAGGTCGGTCATTATGGGGGTCGAAACGTGCTGGTGTGAGTGAGCTCCTGAAATTTGCAGCCCACTCAGCACTTGTGACGGTACCTCTGAATGAGACGACTATGTCGCGTCTACCTAATCGGCTGATTTCTTTCTCGGCTGTGGTGACTGCGACATAACCAATCCATCTACTACAACAAGTCGGCTCCGGTGTTGCATAGATGTACTTGGTAACCTTGTAGTCAGAACGACCCAAACCAGTCTCTTCCATCATGCGCCCCTCCCCGTATTTGCAATTGAGATAACGCTTCGATCTTGGGTCCAAATCAAAGGCCTTGTAGCATGCCGTTACCAGTTCACCATACCGGATAATCTCAGCTCGGAGGAGCGGATGTAGTGGTTCCATCAAATGTGCCCAATCGGATGCACCTTGAATCTCTCTCCACATGTTGGCAAGTGAAGTTTTGGGCTGGGAGTGTGCCGGTGCTTTGGTGGTGATATGTCTGATGGAAACCGATGGTGCTGATGTACTGGTTGCGAGGTTCCGACGATATAAGTTTGATGGTACATCAACAGCTGTAGCTGTGGCAGCAGCATTGACCCGCGTTGAGTGATGCTTATTGTGTGTCATGATAGAAGGACTAGACATAGATGCGGATATTGCCATTTAATTTGAGTTATTTGTATATTTTATGTGCTTGTTTTTCTTGGGTTGGTGTGAGAGTGGGGAACAGAGGAGAAATGGCAGTTGGAACTTGGAACCAACTTACCGAGAGAGAGAGAGAGAGAGGGAGAGAGCAGGATACTAATTTAGTGTTGTGATATGTGCGATGTATATATATGAAGTGCGAGAAGTCGCAAAATAACACGGTTTGTGTTGTTAATTCAGTCCCCTCATGGGGTCGCTATTATCCATTTCTTCTCCGTTGGTATTCAAACTGAGCCGTCCATGCTACTCAGAACTCAATTCCATACTATGTTGTATACTTGTATTATACGTGAAGTTAATTTGGGTGAAGTTATGGTGCATGCGTATTTGAAATTCTAGATGTATCGAGATTTGATTCGTATGAATCTTCATGAATCTCAATGGACATCGGAGAATTCAGATTCGCAAGCATGATGCATACGCAAACATCATAATTTTACTAATTTAATTATACAAGTAATATAATCTGTAAATTTAATTCGAGACCTCATCAGATATGATTTTGATTTTGATAGCTCATGTATTAAAGCATACAATGTTGTTCATTCGCCACTTGGTCAGAATACATGGAAGTATTGAGAAAGGACATCTCCAGTATTTTGTAATGGATAGAAGGAGCTTGTCTACCAAATGGCGACCGAGTGGACTTTTTTTAGTTGAGGCACGTTGCGCGCGGGGCTATTGACTGCGGAACTGGAGAGGAAGTGCCAAAGTTTAATAATAGTTTTTTTGGACGGTTGGGGTACGGATTGCAGCACATCATCCCATGGGCCCACAGCACAGAGAGAGATACGGAGTAAACAGAGACTCTGTTTTACTCTTTTTTGTTTGAATATGTATGATCGAGTGGATATTTAAACTGGAGAAGAGTGAGCACCAGGGCTACAAGGTGTATCGTTTAAAAAATATATATATAAAAAGAAGTGAAGAATATAAATGGTGTGCTATTTGCTTAAATATTATTTTGGCTTTGACTCGAGTACAATTGTCTTCACCTTTTTGTTTTGTAGTTCTGAACGCCGCATTTGTAAAAGTAAGAGCCCCTTCTTACAATTTTTTATTATCTTTAAATCTAAGCTGACTTTTCTTATTTTCTTTGTTAGCAATATTATGATAAAAATTGTCGCATCTCAAAATATATAATATATAAACAGATCGGATGGGATCAATTTCTCGTCATGTGTACTCATTTACGAATACACGAAAGACTTAAATAATAAATACAATATATACAATATATATCAATCATAGTATATACAATATAATAAATAAATAAACACAGGTCAATAGAATAATGAACAATCATAATATATACAATATATATCAATCATAGCAGCGGAAACAAAAGAAAATAAAACAAAATAGGATGATCCCTCTGATGAATCGGAAACCACCCGTCACTATCTACAAATGAAACTGGATAAAAGAAGAAGAAAATGAAGATGAAGAACATCAACACGGACGAATGCTGGTAACTCCATCTTAGTGTGCACTCTCCGGGATCTCAACAGTGCACCTCACCTGGACTCCACAACCACCGTGGAACGTAAGTAATTTATAAAATTACTCAGTGTGGATTAATGTCAGCCTTTGAGTTTATATGCAATTCAAGGTAGGCACCAATTCACACTTGGTAATCAATTTAAAGTTTATAATCATATGTTCAGTTTTTATATACGACCTTTTAACCATCTAAGATAAGTGCTCGAAAAAGAATATCTACGATATGTAGCACCTAAGAATAAAAAAGAAGGTGAGATATAGTTTTATAAAAGACAAAAACTTAGGTACACCATTCTAGGTGCTCTCTAGGTACTCCATTCAATCCGTATCATTCAAATGCATCAAGATTCGCACTATATATTTCAATCAAATGGTACTGATTGATTGGAGTACCTAGGGAGCACCTAGAATGGTGTACCTATGTTTTTGCCTTTATAAAATATATACGGAAGGTATCAAACACCCAAGCCAAAAGGTCTACCCGTAGGACGCATGATTTCACCCTCAAGCTGACGCACAATAAACGGGCAGCTCAACTTACAAACTTGAGTTGTGTCAAGCGGACGCACGATAAATGAGCAGCCCAACCTACAAACTCGACTAAAATAAAAATTATGAGTTCTAGAGCAGAACAACCCTGGTGTAACTTGAGTGGCTGCGAAAGCACACACTCGATCAAAAACGAATCCTGCGCCTACCTCACCAAATAAGAAAGAGAGGAATAAAAATTACGGCCCAAGTTGCCATATAAAAATAAGCAATCGACTATTCGTTTGAAAGAATAAATAATAATGGAAAGTCCATGTACCAACCAGGGGTCAAAGGAGAGCCACAGACTTTCTCTATACCAACCAGGGGCCAAAGGAGAAAGCCCTTCGAATATTCGAGATCTGGTAATACTAGCTAAATATAAGAATATAATAATAAAACAAAATAGCTTCAATAAGTCAAATATGACACGCATATTTTAAACTGAGATACTAAACCTTAATCACTCAATTGAGGAAAATATACTAATGTAATAATAGTAATAAGGAGATTGAATTGTGAAACTCTACTGGCGTTGTGAGCCATCAAGTGATGCACATAGTGAATTAGCGCAGACAGATACATATGAGGACATCTCGTTGTAAGAATTCCACGGGCGCAGCCGACATCGTACGCAATCCTTTCGACACGATGCCATCACGCTATTTTTGGCTAACGGTCACTCGACCCGTACTCTCAGCACTCTCGACGATTACATATAATATTTCAATATGTATCTACCTATTTTATAACTATAATCTATACAATATGTATATCAGATCTTACGTGCAAATATGAAGGCAATGACATGAATGCAGATTGTCTCGTTAATTGGTACATTTTATTGTATGCAAAATGACAGGTCAAGTCCTATGGTCTTTTAGTGATTTTATAGGTGGTTTGGTACCGCGGTTCAGTTAAAAGAAAATAAAGGTAGGTCTGGTACGGTCCTATTAATTGAAAGGAATAGAAATCCCAGAAAACACACCTGGAAAGGCTAGAGAGGGTCGCAGAGTCAACTCTACTATTTAATTTCGAGGTTTTATAAGTTTACTGCATCATGGATATGTTTACGAAATGTAACAAGTATAACCTAACCATTGAGACGTCCTTGATGCTCTTAATTTTATTTAGGTGGTTAGGATACTTTGTTAGAATTTTGGGCAGCACCCCTACTGCATTTTGGATGCGAGAAATCTAACCTACAATCTTTTAATTTTATTTAGTGTGTTTAAGTTAATGTTTTAATCAAGTTTCTTATTAAGTTTAAGGTGATCAAGACGTCAAAACATTATCTTAATAAGAACAAGTAATAAATAAAACACACAAAAAATAGGCATGATAAAATCAATCACTTTTAGTTGGACTTTTAAATTATTAAACTAATCAAAGAAAGAAAGAAAAATAGTATACTAAGGTACTATCTAGTAGGTTTGTGTTCCATACTTTTATATGCTTATAAAGAAATTGATTAATATATATAATTGCGATTATATATTAATTTAGTCATAATCTCATGGAGGTGTGTGTGCGGTAGGTATTTAGGCACATATTTTATATGATATGATATAGAGAAATTGATCAATATGTGTAATTATATTTATATAATTACTTAATCATAACTCGTGTTTGTTCCATCTCGTGTTGTATTATTAATAATGTGTTACTTCATTATTGGGCCATTATTCTTATTTATTTAATTCTTCTATGCGTAATATATTTACTTTATTTGTCCTTATTAAATAAATAAGTATTTTGGTAAGATTTTTGTCACTTAATTAATATACTAGTTATTATTATAATAAGTGTGGCTATAAATATTTAACATTTTTCTTACTTCTTAGCACCTTTAAATAAATTCTTAAGTTAATTAACTAATATTTAATGTGTTTACATAATATTTTATTATGCTTTATATAGGTGATACATATATATATAGAAAATAGATAGGAAAATATAATGAAGTAAAGAAAGAAAAGGAAACCCAAATAAAAGTCAAATAAACACATGTTGGTTACGTTTAATTTATTTTGTGTTTTATTGTTTTGTTGAGCTCAGAGATTCCGAAACTTTTACGTGTCAATGTATTTGTTCTTGGTAGTATCTGTACGAGTTTTTCTTGGATATCTTTCTCCATCATCACCTGATTATTAAGGATCTAAGCGAGTACCTGATCATATCTGATTGCTCCCGCTTATTTCTAATCTGTGTATTTGGTCCAATTAATTTCGGATCCATTAGAATTTCAACTTTATTGGGCCGGACCTCTTATTAATTAAATGTCCAACTAATTCGGCCTACTTGGGCCCAAACCCAACTCGGCCCAAGTCCAATTTTATTTTTATTAAATTCATTAAGGGTTTGGATAGGCCCAGAAGGCTTGTGTCTCTTTTATTAAATTTCTAAGTTCATAATAGAATGCCTTAAAGGCCCGATAACACCTCAGAGGACTCATGCCTAGGGGTGTCAAACGTTGTCAACGATCACGGAAACTGGGTTTTTCGTGAATCGTTCTGTTTGGTGGACGGGAATTTTTTTTTCCTGTTTAGCGTTTCGTTTGGAAAACGGAAATGAATTGTGTTCTGTTTGATTGTTTCGTTTTTGACACGTTTTTTTCTGTCACAAACGTTTCAAACCATCAGAAACTTGATCTTGTGCAACTTGAATCCTGAATCAAATATTTTCAGTAGATTTTGAAATAACAAAAATATATTAACAGACCAAAGAGACAACAACTCAAATAGACAGCAACCCAAAATCCCAAAATCCTAAGTAGACAGCAACTCAAATGGCAACTCAGACCCCAAGCTCTTTTCTCAGGCACCTTTACTCAGCCAATGGCCAAAGATTCAAGCATTTAAAACAATTGAAACACATTGATCATCATCGAAAATCATTGCTTGGGATCCAAGGAGCCAAAGAGATACTGACCTATAACAAAGAAACAGCACTCCAGGCTTCAACTAACAGACTGACAAGCAACATAGCCAACATAACAACAAAATGAGGCAACAAACCATCAAAGCAAGGCACAAGATGACACTAAAACTAACCCATAATCTTCAAGTTGCACTAGCAGCAGTGCCACAAATACTGTCATCCT